>PVIH01005440.1:65816-124227 GCA_004025045.1 Sigmodon hispidus | reverse complement strand
TCACCAGCATCAGTACCATCACCATGTTCATCCTCACTGTCAGCAGCATCAGCACCATCACCATGTTCATCCTCACTGTCACCAGCATCAGCACCATCACCATGTTCATCCTCACTGTCAACAGCATCAGCACCATCACCATGTTCATCCTCACTGTCAGCAGCACCATCACCATCACCATGTTCATCCTCACTGTCAGCAGCATCAGCACCATCATCATGTTCATCCTCACTGTCAACAGCATCAGCACCATCATCATGTTCATCCTCACTGTCAACAGCACCATCACCATCACCATGTTCATCATCACTGTCACCGGCATCAGCACCATCATCATGTTCATCCTCACTGTCACTGGCATCAGCACCATGTTCATCATCACTGTCAGCAGCATCAGCACCATCATCATGTTCATCCTCACTGTCACCAGCATCAGCACCATCACCATGTTCATCATCACTGTCACCAGCATCAGCACCATGTTCATCATCACTGCCCAGCATCACCACCATCACCATGTTCATCATCACTGTCACCAGAATCAGCACCATGTTCATCATCACTGTCAACAGCATCAGCACCATCACCATGTTCATCCTCGCTGTCACCAGCACCATCACCATCACCATGTTCATCCTCACTGTCAGCAGCACCATCACCATCACCATGTTCATCCTCACTGTCAGCACCATCACCATGTTCATCCTCACTGTCAGCAGCACCATCACCATCACCATGTTCATCCTCACTGTCAGCACCATCACCATGTTCATCCTCACTGTCAACAGCATCAGCACCATCACCATGTTCATCCTCACTGTCAGCACCATCACCATGTTCATCATCACTGCCCAGCATCAGCACCATCACCATGTTCGTCATACCATCACCAGCATCACCACCAGCATTACTATTGTCATTACAAACATTAAGTATTCACCTGTGTGCGAGACATTCTAAATTGCTTTTATGGACTAATTTATTTAATCCTCGCAATAACTCTGCAATAAAGCCGCTATTATTTCTTCTCATTTAAAAATCACCAGAGCGTGGAAGACAAGTAAATTTCCTTAAGTCACAAAGCTGCTAACAGCCAGTGTGAGGACACAAACCAAGACATTCTAACCCACGCTGTACTCTTCTCTCAATGAGTCTGTGTGACCTCACTACTTCTTGCTGATCTCTTGTCCATCAGAAGATGAGCTCATACTTTCACCTAACAAAGCTGAAGCTAAAAGAAAAAAACTGGACTTAGAAGCCCTGGATCTGCTACCTTTCTCAGAGATCCTCAGCCAAATGAGGGGGAAGAAAACCATTCTCAATAGTACAGCCTTTCTCACTGGCATCAGAATCCAATTTCCCCATCCTAGGCTGTATGAAGAAGTCTCTCAGGAGCACCCCTTCCTCTGGCCACACTAGAAAATTCACCACAGAGGCCCTCTAGAACCTTAGGCTTAATGAGGGTGGAAAGCATGCCTTACAAATGACTGATAGATAGTCCTTATTCTTAAAGTCCATCTTGTATAGTATATCTTGACCAAACAGTGTTCTAATAACACATAGGAGACAGTGGGTAATAAAGCAGAATTGTGTATGTTATATATATAAATGAGAATCAATATGTTGAAATATTGAAATACTGCTTATAAAGTAAGTACACTACAGAATGCTCATTTCTTTGTCTTGTTCTTTCTGGATTTTCATATAGGTGACAGCAAATAAACAACTATGATTCTCAAGTCTCCTACTTGGTTATATATGTTCCAGAGAATGTCAGGAAAGTATAAACTGAGCTTCCTTCATAACTTCCCACTCTGCTATGAAATACATTTGAGTGCATCTTCACCTCCACATTCTTCTGTAAGTCTTGAACTTCTTATGACACCCCCTCTCTTGGCCCAGAGGCATGTAAACACTGAGTTTTCTAGCATATATGACTTTTGTAGTCACTGTCCTCCAAGGGAGCCATGAACAGTAACACATAAATGAATAAGCTTAGAGATATTCCCATAATATTTTATTTACAAATATTAAAATTTAAGTTTATGTATTTTCATGTATCAGAAGTTATTCTTTTGGACTTTTTCTTTCTCATTTAAAAGTAAAAAAAATCATTCTTTTTTGTTTGATTAGCATTTTAAAAGTTTTTTTAATAAATTTATTTACTCTACATCCTTGTCTATTCCTCCTCCCTCTTCTCCCCCCAGTCCATTTCCCCACCCGTCTCTGTTCCCACCTCCCCTTTGTTTCTACCCCCCCCAATCTACTCTTCCTCTATATCTATTTGGGAAGGGATGGGTCTCCCATGAGTATCAACAAAACATGGCATATCAAATTGCAGAAGACCAGGCCCCTGCCTATAGTAGTAAGTTTATAATCAAATGTCTTTTAGCAGGTTTAACTACTTCATTTATAGTCAAAACTCTTAAAGACAAGACAATAACATACAATATCCAGACACTCTTTGCATTTTCCATTTTTACATGGCTTATTACTATTTCTTTTTACTCTATTTCTTTTTTAATGACTTTCTCTATCCTTTTTCCTTTCTATTTTCTCTCTCAAGCCTACATATATTTTTAAACACACTCTAAAATATTTAGAGACTTTTTTGTTTGATCTGTCTTTACTATGTACCTCCTATTTCCCATCTTTTTCTGTTTCTGACCACACCTTTGCTTGATTAGAGTGGTTGACTCCACCCAGTTCCCTCTATTTCTTTCTGTTTCTGACCACATCCTTAATCTGCCAAGGTGTGGCTAAGGATTAAAGGTTGAGCTAGAGCTAGAGTTGAGCTGGTTGACTCCACTCAGCTCTTAGTCTAGCTTCATAGAATTTAGCTTTTTAGCCGAGGTCCTGTTAGGACCCACAATTACCACTCTGGAGAATTTTAGGGTCCATATAATCACCAAGTAAAGCACTGCCATCTGCTGCTCATTAACTCCATTTAAGTATTTGGCAGCAGGGCCTCTTAAAAGACTCACAAGTGTTTTGCCTCTAAGGCAGAATTAGAAAGCCTCTCTTTAAAAAGCCATGCCTCTGCTTGTCTCCAGTAAACAGGACTTTCCCAAGAAAATGCTGCTATTACTAAGAAGCCTTCTTTGACTCTGTTCCCTTTTGCCTGTGAGAACAGAAACCTTAAATCCACCATAAGCAGCTTGTTTCTTACATTGAGGCTCAGGAACCAGCCTTGTTGCAGCTTAAATTGCATGCAGCAGACAAGCCATTTTGTAATTTAATCCCATACACCACTCAGTCTCTTTACCACAGCCCACTTGAGAGACACAATTCAGAAGCTGCTTTTGACTCCATTTCTGTGCTCTAGATTGTTTTTAAGCTTTCTATGGCTTTATATGGGTGTATTTTACCCACATTGGTGCACCATTTGTAATAGTAAGTTTCTGGCCTGGACTTTCTGATCTAGCCCTGAGATTCTGACTTGCAGACTTGCAGTTCCACAGAAACACACAGACGCTTATATTAATTTTCTGTTGATTGACCTGGGGCCCAGGCATAGAACTTACTAACTCCTTCATCTTAACTTAACCCATGATTCTTATCTTGTTCAGCAATGCAGCTTAGTATCTTTTCTCAGCAGCATTTCAGCTTTTTTCCTGTGTCTCCTAGCATCTCTGCTCTACCCTGAGATGTTCTCAAAGTTTTCTTAGTATAGTAGCCCCACCCACACTTCTTGTCTGCCTCTGGCTGATCAGCCTTTTATTAAACCAGTATGAAGAACAAATATTGATAATGTATCATGATCCCACTACACCTCCCCTTATATTAAGGCTGGGCAAGGGGACCAAGTATGAGGGGTAGGGTCCCAAAAGCCAGTAAAAGAGTCAGAGACAGTCCCGATCCCACTGTTAGGAGACCCACAAGACCAAACTATACAACTGTAACATATATGTGCAGTACCTAGGTCAGTCCTATCTGAGCCCTCTGGTTGGCAGTTCTGTCTCTCAAGTCCCTATGAGCCCAGGTTAGTTGATTCTGTGAGTTTCTTATGGTGTCCTTAATCCCTCTGGCTTCTATAATCCTTTCTCCCCATCTTCTCCAGAAACCCCCAAGCTCTGCCTAATGTTTGGCTGTGGGTCTACATATATTTCCATCAATTGCTGAATGAAGTCTCACTGATGGCAACTGGGCTAAGCACCAGTCTAAGTTCACTGGACATGTGTAAAGAAGAAGAGTGTTTAAATTTGCCTCCCAGGCCATATCTTTATGATGCCTTCTGAAACTAGAAGCTACTGAAAGGCCAGTTCCGATTCACCCTCGGTCACCAATGCCAAGCACACTGTTTCAGAGAAGTTCAATATGTGTGTCTTGAATGGTAAACCGCACATAGGTTGTAATTCTCCATCTTGAAGATCTGGGTATAGATTACTTAGTTCTTTGTCAGTTAATTTATCTTTGCCACAAAACCCCATGTTTCTAATTACTGTATACAGACTTCAACCTCATTTCTGTCTATGAGCCACATCAGCATTTGTATTTTGCCTTTGTGGTTGGTTGCTGGGTCATCTTTGCATTCACTTCTGTAAATGCTGGCTGGCTGGCTGTTCTGCCTTAAACTCATACTATTTAGTTTGGGCCTGGTGCTTGTATTCCCAAGACCACCAGCCCCAAATTTCTCAGGCATAATCTGTTTTCTATTTCTAATTGACATCTGCTTGCAAAGGAAAAATTAGTTTTCTCCACTGGAGTCTCACTGGGTATATTAACCATTTAACCACACTTTAGGGTAAGTCCCATACTCAGCTGTAGGGAGCCAAGACAAAACTAACTCACTGGTATTTGTGAAGACTTCTGTGTCAGATTGCTTTGCCTGGACAGTTTTTGTTGATTGGTATTTTACTTGGATATTATGGTTTCTGGTTTTGTGTTTTATGATATGTGTATATGTGTGTGTGTTTGTGGTGTTTCTTATGCTTTTTCTTTTTGCTTTTAAATTCTGGTTTGTTTGGCTGTTTGTCTTCTAATATATAGAGGAAAAAGGTATGATGTTGGGTGGGTAGAGAGATGGGCAAAATCTGAGAAGCACTGAAGGGAGGTAAACCATGATCAGACTATATTATATATAAAAAAGAATTTTACTTTCAATTAAAAAAAAGCAAAACAAAGATACACATAAGTATACCTCAGCCTAGAGGATGCAGATCTCAGGGGTACTCAGTACATGACAGGAGGCCACTCTCTTCTCTCTGAACTGATATCCGAGGTGTCCTGTAGAAGGAAACAGATACCACCAGCATGGCATGTGGAGGCACAACTGCAGGGAGAGGCCATGGCCACAGAGAGAATAAAATAACAACCTAGCTGAACACTGTGACCCAGCATGCTCACAGCAATGGCATTGCCAGCCCCAAGGCACCTGGCCCACTCCAAGGACACCAACATAAAACTCAGATTTCTGGTGTTGATTCCTAGACTCCACTGACTTGAGCCTGTTGTCATAGAGACACCAGTAGAAATGAAAGCCCAAATCTGCTACTTCTGTGCACTTGGACTCAAGGATGGTTAGATCAGACATAAACAGTCAAGAAGTGTCAAGAGACTCATGGCAGACATCTGAGCACTCCCAGAATCACCCAGGAACAGCTCTCAGAATCATTTGAGTATCCAAGTGGTTGCAATCACGAATGTATGTGGCTATGAAGTGACTGAACATCAACCAAAGCCCGCACTTGTCTACAGACGCCATTTGATAGGCACCTGTTGACAAACTGAGTTTCCATCTACAGACACTTTATCTGTGAGTTCTATAGCCCACTGACCACTAAAACCATGCCTGCCATAAAAATGGCATACAGTATTTGTTGAATTAGAGTTTTTATTTTTAATGTTTTCCATAATATGATTTATTAACTGAGGATACCATTTAATAGGCAAGGAAATTAACAAATCAGGGGGACTCTTTTGTTCTGTTTTCTGATTTATGTTTGGAAACATGTGATCACTCTTCTTAATGTCATTCTTATGAGCTACTTCCCTTTGAACCTACAGCTACCATTATCCTCTCATCCAGGAGCTTATAAATTAGAGAAGCTTTCTGTGGCTAAGAGCGCTGACAGTGTTTGAATATCCACTTCATAGCAACTAGTGCAGGCCTTTTCTTCATGTGGTTTCTCTTGTAATCCTGACAGCTTTATGAACGCTCTGGCAACTTTCAACTAAATCATCACAGAGTTTCAATTTCCATCGTTAAGCCCTGCAGATAGATCTGTAACCACATTATGCTAATAAATAACTACATCTCAGGTGGATGGTGAAAATAATATAAACGAATGCACAAGGTATTAATGCAGGTTTTTAAGGCCAAACCAAACCTCATTTACTCATTTCCTCTCCAGTGATCAATGGCACACTAGCCAATTAAAAATGAAATTGGTAAACGGTGCTGACATGATTTCATTCTTGCTATTTACTCTAAAAAAAGCAGAGCCCTGTAATCTCACTAGCTCTGTCTCAAACATTGCAGGAGAGTGAGCCGTGCATGTGAGTGGCTGTTTTCTCAGATAGTGGGAGAAAACAGGGCTGCTTGGCAGTTATGGTTAAAGGTGATGATTTTTCATTCATGATCCTAGCCTACTCTAGGATTTAATGTCCCCATAAAGAAAAAGAAAAGAATTCTGACCTTCTTGGGACAGCTTTAAGAACATGTACAATATGTATTAGGATGTAAAAAGCTTATTTAGGAAGTCTTGCTTTAAAAGTAGTATTCCATAATACTATTTCAGAGATTCCATGGTTGCAAATGTCTGACTAGACTAGCCCAACACGTTCTGTATTTCAGAAGAAAATAAGAGGAACGAGGGCTGTTCAGAATGACCGAAAATCTCGTGCAGATTACTTTCTCTTGGCCGATCTAATTCTCAGCCTTGGAGTCTGTCAGGAAAGTTGTTCATAAGATTTCAGAATACACTGTGCTTTGAAAACAAATATTCAAACTTCAGTAAATTAGACAGCTCCTTTTGTTCCAAGGACTCTCAGGGATTCCTATATCTTCGTCTACTCACATGGAATCCAGGACACAGCTCTGCAATCTATTGGACAAGTCCATCAACAAAGATATGCTGAGCCTCTAAGGTCGCACCCTGCACCAGAGATGTGCACCTCTGGTGCTGTGTCCTAATCTTAATCCATAGAGTCTGTGAATGTTTGCTTACTTAGGAAAAGCTTCCTTTCCGAGAAAGGACCTTGTGGGTAGGGATAAAAACCTCAGAGAGTGACCAAGATTTACACTTAACCTCTAAGAGGAGCTTTCAAACATGGAACCATGAGAGAGAGTAACCAAGAAAGACCTGTGGTTAGAGCTATACAGCATTCAGCAACAGAATTTCTGAAGCCAGCAGGAGCAGGGAAAAGTAGAGAAGATTGCTCCCCAGAGATGCAGCAGGAATGCAGCCTCGGAAACACCTGAATTTGAACTTTGTCTTCCAATATTAAAGAAAGTAAATTTCTGTTATAGAAAAAGTTCTAGTTCTTGGCAAGTTGAACCATTGACCCTGAGAAAATGAGTAGAGCCAGACATCAAGTTCACTTCCTTCTTGGAGACATGTCTATGATTTGATTCTCGTGGCTTTATTAGAATCCTTTTAGTTCTGACAAGCAGCTTTCCCAACACCAACCACCCTCCCCCTACCATGCCCTGCCAAAAAGAAAGAAAGGAAAATCTATTCTTGTACTCACTTTAACCATATTGGTACCTAACATTACCACAGAACACAGTTAAGAATTATTGGCAATTTACTGTTGGTAATTAAAATAGCCAATTATTCCCTTTCCACTTGGGTGGCCTTTCTTGTCCTCTTACTGAGAATGAAAATGATACCATTTTGTCACAGTCTTTCCAGTTATTCTTTGATGGATCAACAGCTCAGAACAGAAAGAAGATCCATAATGCTGCAGGAAAGGGATACAGAAGACTAATTTTGTCCAGGTCCTGGCCTTGAGCATTTGAGTTCCCATAAATGTTTTTATGGAACTGGATGATTTCCATCTGGATCCTTACATGCCCACACATTTCAACATCCCTAAAAAGACACCATAAGAGCAGCAATATGATTTCCATCTCTTAGACTGTGCATGATCAACCTACTATCCCAAGGATATATTCTTCCCCAAAATCAAAGCCTAATACACGTACTTCCTGGCTGGGATGGAGCAATCGCTTAATCAAAGGCCTTGTAACAACTGGCTACCACGTCAGGATGTCTCCTGGTCCCAAGAAGGGACTCAGAACATTGCACAATTGAAAACAACTAAACCACAACTTTCAAAGCACTTAATTAGATTTCCAACTGTTGTTCTAAAATTCATTAACAAGACAAAACAAAGCAGCAGCTATAAACAAGGCTGTGCTCAGCCCATACTCTGTTTAAATGCAATGTAACATCTCCCAAGATGCTCCACAGTGCTGTTTCTCTAGATATGTTCCCCTTACTGCCTTCTTCATCTGGAGCATGGACCATGGTTTTGTTATACTGGCCCTAGATGGCTTGCTCTTAAACAAGATTCACATTAGGCACAATAATGGAAATGAACATTGGACTGAGAGGCTTCCTAACAATATAAATCAGTATACAGAAGCATAAACAGCTTCCTTATACCTCACAGATCTTAGATATCCTCCATGCACTAGAAATGGTCACCACTGAGTAGTTCATTCCTGCACTATCTACCTTCTCCAAGATTTTATGGCCACCACCAAGTCCTCCCAAGCTGCAGTGTTGAAGTCTTCTTGATGTAGAAGACAAGACTCAGTTTTCAAAACATGATTTGGCTCAGTGTGTAACTCAATCACATCAGAACTTACGTATTTGCCTGTGACATGGAGCTGCCTGCCCTGAGCCTCACAGGCTTTCTCAGAAACCCCAGATTTCACCAGATGAAACTATTTACTTTGCCAGAACCTTCCTGTTGTGGAATAACACTTTTATTTTTATACACTGTAAATTTTGTCATTAGTATTGGTTAATAAAATACCAACTGACCAATAGGCCAGCAGGAAGTATAGATGGGGTGACCAGACTAGGAGAATTCTGGGAAGAGGAAAGATAGGCAGACAAGCAGACACCAACCAGTTGCAGAGGAAGCAAGATGAGAATGCTGAGCTGAGCAAAGTCACTAAGCCATGTACCTAAACATAGATAAGAACTATGGGTTAATTTAAGTGTAAGAACTAGATAGTTATATGCTTGATGTACTAGCCCATCAGTTACTATAATATTAAGCTTCTGAGTCAATTATTTGAGAAATGAGCTGCTGGGAATTTAAGTTTCTGGTGGAACAGAAACTTCAGACTATACCTTCCCATATCCCATGGTTTAGTATGACTCTACATAGAGAGCCATTTAATCTATCTGGTTATAAGTTCACTTGAACTTTACAGCTGACCCCAGGGCTTCCTCTGCCATGGTACTTTTCTCGGGTATGACAGCCAAGAAGAATTTTTTGAGTCTTTATGAGCCTCACATTTGACGTGTAGTACTTCCATTGCCTTTAATTCCAACAGTTGCCTAATTCTACTCAAGATCCATTCCCAGAGGTCTGTACTGCCACAGGCCTTGTGTAAATCACAGGCTTGTCTCTGTCTTTCCCCTGCCCATCCCTGTTGCCAATACCCCTATCCCAAGGCCCCAGACAGAATATATTCTGGTTAAGTATTTGTGGAATGGAAGAGTATGTGGAAGCCTAAGTCATATGTCTGTTCATGCAGAAACTGTTGGCTTTGATGATTAGAGAAGAACCAAACTGAATAAAAGGAGATAAAAATTTTCCTTGGAACAACATGTCACTGGTGACTTCTCACTGTGCCCTCTCTTCCTTTAGAAACAAAGCAATGTGGAAACACAGAAGACTACCCCCCCATGGTAGCTCCATGCCTGTGGGCTTCCTAAGCCATGACAGGATGTGACCATCACACCCCATCCCCATGCCTGCCACCTTCCCCCCACCCCTTGCAGCAAAGGACAGAGCAAGGGAAGGTCTGGAAGAAAAAGACAGCATGATAGTGAGGAGCCTCAAATAAGCAGAGAATATGGAAGAGATGGTTGCAGACGTTCACTGTCTGCCATTTGACTGCCTTTGGCCTCTTTCCACATCTCCAGGAAAGGTCTATCATTTGAGCCTGGGCTATGTCCCCAGCCTTATCTCTGACCTCCTTGCCACTGAAGAATTTCCTAATTCAGACTATGAAATCTCTTTTACCTACAACAAGGACCACAATGTTCATGTGAAGAGATGAGGTCAGCAGCTCTGGCTAAGCATACAGGCCACAGATAGAGAACATTTTGATCCATTCTTAACGATGGGGCTAGCCAGAGGGAGAAGTTTCACATCCTGTGTGGGCAGCGAAGTGGAAAGCACAGAGTGGTAACAGAATTGTTGGTGGGGAGAGGGGACCAAAGACAGAGCACAGATCCGAAGCCAGGTGTGGCCTTGAACTGATGTACAAGAGGGAAAGCTTGCCCAGGAGTGAAAGTAGAAAAGTCAGTGCAGAAGTGGCTGCTGAAGGAATAAGATGGCCTCCTCATCAGCATCCCAACCATGGCTGACAGTCTCCTGGATAAAGGGGGAAAGGCAGAGAAGGCATCAGAGAAAAAAGAAGTGCTTGCTATACATGCATTCAGACCGGAGAGAGCCTATAGAAGAGGAAGAAAGAACTAAGGAGGAGGGCATGGCTGAGCATAGCCAGGGTGCAGGGAAGGCCAGATGTGCTTGGAGGAAACAACAGTCCCTTTGAAAAAAAGATGAGGAAACAGGCCTTGACAGCCACCGTGGACAGCGAGGACAGAGAACAGAGTAGCTGAAGAGGGTGAAGTCGGACCACGGTATGGAACATTAGCTTAAATTGGCTCCAGGGCAGGTTGGAGAATTGGCTCTCACAAACCAGTTTGCAAAATTGCCAAGGACATTTAATAAAATGCAAGTTCCCAGCCTCCAATCAGAGGCTATCATTAAGTAGATCTTGTATAGGGTCCAAGATCTATAAACAAAAGATTCTGGATAAAAAGCCAGGCTAGGAAACGAACACAGTGAATTCAGCTATAGTGGAAGCCCCACTAATGCTCCCTCTGACAGGGCCAAACACCACTGTAAACATACTCCTCCCTCCGCCCCCACCAGTAACAAGGTGAAGGCCCTTATTAAGGTAGACTGACAGAATCAGATATAAAGTCACACACCATCGCTCCAAAAGCTGTTTCTCCAAAGTCCATACTTGAAGCCAATCTGCTTCTGGAGGTAGGAGTCCTCTGCACTATGAGCCAAGTGTCATTGCCCTCACTTGCCTCTGTAATCACTTTACTTTGTGCAACAGTCCATGCCATCCCCTCAATCCACAATGCTTATCAGTCTATCTTGAATGTACCCATGGAATGCAGTGGCAGACTCAAACTTAGGAACAAAAGACAATCACTGTACCTTATAAGGGGGAAAAGTTACTTCTCATTGCTATGAGGGTGACATTGTGAAGGCTGAATGGCCAGACTAGTCACATAAGCTTTCCTTCCAAGAACCAAAGGGTCATGTAAAGATAAACTGTCACTTCCTGTAATCCAGCCACCCTCATAATAAGTAAATCACTGTCAGCTCTGGATGCCCTGTACATCATCTAGCCACTTTGCACCTGTTGAGAGCAGGACCCTGGAGCCTAAGTGCTCAGGAGTATTCTGCTGACAGACAACAGAGCACAAAGTGTGCAGAGCACAGCAGCTGCTGGAGTGTCTTCAGTTAACCTATCCCTGGACAGCAAAGAAGGACTGCAATGTGTGTCATTCTGAACCCAAACTGGAAGACAGAGGCATTTCTAGGAGGATCTCAGCCTTGTCCCCTGAGACAGAGGGAAAAATCGGCTGCCTTTGATTCCAGTGGCACTCCTAAAGCCAGCCACAGCATGAGTTAGAAAAAGGTTTGTTCATCCACTGAACATCAGCAAGATGCCAAAGGAGAGACATAAGAAGGGCCTATGCTGGGTGTGGATGAGGTTTTGAATGGTTATTAGGCCAGGCTAGGGCTGCTGTTTCTTAACGACAAAGTAAGAAGTCCCATGCAGTCCTCCAAAATCACACATGGGTTCAGAATATAATAAGGGATACACTGATACTTTCTCTACGTCTTGATTTGTAGATTTTGTTTTTCTGCTTATAGGAACATTGATGTTAGCACTAGGTCCTTTCTGCATATAAAGTGCCTCTTTAAAATTCTCATTTGGAGTGAATAGTCCATTAGTGGTTTACAAAGTATTTGGCTTTGTTCCTTGATGTCTGAGTTGTTTGCTTCCCCCACTTTGAGGAAAAGGCAGGGAAAGGGGAGGATGCAAGCCCCATGTAGCTATGGGGAAACAGTGTATATACCACAGGGTTCAAGAGGGCGGCATGGAGTGCTACAAGGTACACGTTCTTCTTAGATTGAAGGCAAGAATGGGGGAGACTCTCACTGTTCCCATGATCCCTTACCACCATTAATTTGTTGGTCATTTTCTGTATGTCAAATTTTACCTAGTTTTGTAATGCTTTGGGGCAGCTTCAGCATTACTCCAGTTACTCTGAGTGGTAAATAAACCCCTGGAATACTAGTTAGCAGTTGCACATCTTGGACCAAATGCTGGGATCTGGGGAGGCTTTGGACTCAAGCTAGTGCTGAGAATCCATGTCAGACATGATCAGAGTTCCTACAAGCCAACCTGGCAATAGAATGAGCCTTTCCAAGAGCTCAGGTGCAAAACAATGTGAAGGGTGTCTTAGTTACTGTTCTATTGCTATATAAAGAGATGTGACCAGGCCACCTCTTTAAAAAGCATTTAATTGGGAGCTTCCTTATAATTTTAGAGGGTAGTGCATTAAAATCATAGAAGAAAGCAACAGCCATGGTGCTAGAGCAGAAGCTAAAAGCTTTACATCCTGATCTGCAGGCAAAGAGAGAGAGAGAGACACTGGACATTGTATGAGTTTTTGTAATCTCAAAGGCTCCCCCCAACTGATACACTTCCTCTAACAAGGCCACACCTCCTAATTCTTCCCAAACAGTTCCACTCCTTGGTGACTAAGCATTCAAACACAGGAACCTATGAGGGTTATTTATATTCAAACAACCACAGAGGTTGTTTCCTAACCCAGTTTCTTAATCAGCCAGTTCCTTACACCAGAAATATTTGGAGACTGGGTGGTATCCCACTGAGAATATCACAACATACCCACAAAGACAGTGAACCTCAATTTGGCCACACTTTCCATGAAAGCAAAAAGCTGAAAGGGACAAGAGTTCTCTGCTCCGTAAGGTATAAAACAACCCTTGCTTTATCCCTAATCCCTAGGAGCCAATATGATCCCCAAATACATGGCTAAACTCTGGTACATTATATCATATCACACTCCACAGCTTTGGAGAGAGATTCAGGCTGGCACATTTGTACTAGAGCATTTCATAGTAGCAGAAAATTATCCCTAAGCTTCAACCCAAGTATTTCAGTTAGCATCAGTTATTCTACTCATGTCATATAGATTTCATACTGGGAATCAGTCCAGAGATGAAGTAGTCATAGGCCAGGAGGCAGCAATTGCAGAAGCAATTTCCCTACTTGATGTGGCCTGCTGAACCAGCAGTGTCATCCTCTGGCTAATAGAAAGACAAAAGTCCTAGAAACCATATAAGCACAATATGAACAAGCCAAGCATCTTAAGGGTAAGTGTTTGGCTACATTACCTCTAGAAAGCCACTTGGACCTTCCAAAAATATGACTGAGTTGGGTCCTATTACAAAGCCTGCCCCTGCATGGGGTGGGGTTTACCAGAGAGTTTGCCCAGGCATCAGTGAACAATTTCCATAAAAAGAAGGACTGGTCTTTGTTACTTGTGGTCAGATTTCCAGCAAGAGCTGAATGTCTGACACCTGGTGAATGAACAAATAAGGATGAATCCCAGAAGAAGAAACCTAGAAATCTACTTCTGTACACCCTGGATGGAGTTGTTTGTGATTTGGAAAGAAAAACTTCAAGAGATACCTAAGTCTCTAAAAACTGAAATAAATACCATGAAATAGCCCAGCCAGATTACCAGAGGATGTTCAAAATTGAGGACATAAGAGGGAAACCAGGTAAAGTCATTGTAGAAGCACTCATGAGCTCAAAGCCCCAGAATCTAGACATCAGAGACAACTCTCAGTTGCCAATGCCATCTCTTCCTGGAACCTCTCAGTAACAGGTCTCTCATTCTATAAAATGCCTCACAGTAAAAGTAGATACAATAAAGCCACCTGATACTGTTTTAGGGTCAAAACTGGGAGGTAAGTGACTGATTCTCCAGCAAAATTATTTCATTTAGTAGTAATCTCAGAATGGTGTTACCTGTATGGTAGCTGAATTCAACAAATCCTGACAGAGTCTAAATAGTTTGAACATGAGTCTGGCCCAATCCTAAATTCTAGGTCCAAGACCAAGGCATTACTTATTAAAAAGCTCTTTACAACTTACAAAGAACTTTCCTTCTATTGTAGCATTGGAAATTGCTAACACTCCTGAATGGACTTCCAAGGCAGGGGTAGGAGAAGGTTGCCCCCCTTCTGGGTTCCTAAAATCCAACCACTCCTGGTCCTCTTCAGACTTGCCGACCACTGGGCTAGAGTCATTAGCTATTAGTCATAACTCCAAGCTCCTTCTCTGTGTCAGACTTTTCTAGATTAATATAATAATACTGCTCTAGTTTGAAAGTCTTACATTTTCTTAGTCATGCTGATTGCCAGTTGATTTTTAAAGTTTATTTTTATCCTAATGATTATTTTAGAGAGATTTTCTGATTCATTAGAGATTTTTAGTTTTATAATAGATTTTTAAAAACCAAGATTATAATTCTGCTTGATTTTCCTTTCTGGTTTACCAGTTGTCTTAGTTACTGTTCTATTGCTATGAAGAGGCACCACAACCAAGGCAACTTTCATAAAAGAAAAACTTTAGTTGAGGTTTTCTTTATATTTTCAGAGGGTTAGTCCATTATCATCATGGTGGGGAGCTCAATGGCACACAGGCAGATATGGTGCTGAAGAAGTACCTGAGTGCTTTACATCCTGATATATAGGTAGCAGTTGGAGAGAGATGGTGGACCTGGCATGTGCTTCTGAAACCCTAAAGTCTACGCCCAGTGACACACATATTTCAATAAGGCAATATTGAACAATAGTTCCACTAACTGGAGACCAAGCATTCAAGCACAAGAGCCTATGGGGGCCATGCTCATTCAAACCACCATATCAGTCTTGATTTGACAGTGTTTTTCAAGGTTACTTTCTGTAAGCTTACCTGCATTTTCATGAATGTGTAAGAGCTTTGTAAAATAAATTTAGGAATTTGAGAAAGGTGAGTAAATTCCAATAGCAAATAATAAAGATAGAATTAATTAGGAAGATCAAAGATGGAATTAATTAGAATGACCAAACTAATCTGGTTGGACGCCCAGGCACTGTGACCTAAACAGGACATTTACCTTTTCTAGACTCTGAATTCCTCACTTGCTGAATAAGAAAGGATGCCTGCATACTACGGATGAGCTAGCATTCTAGGGAGTATGTGTGGGTACGGAATGCTTCACTAGCAGTGGTTCTCACACAGGACAAGATGGTATGAACCAAAGGGTATAGGCTCCAGGAAGGATGCTTCAGGCTCCAGTCTGTGCTGGTAGGGCATTCCATCTCCCCATATACTTATATTAATAACTCTCTGTAATTTCACAAAGACTGGAATGCAGGTATCAAGTTAAGATTCAAGAGATTTATCTCAGTCTCAGAAAACTAAAAAGAACCTTAAAGATGAAAGAGCTTATAGTAGGTAAATAATAACAACAATAAGATAATAATTTATGTGCATGGATGTTTTGCCTGTGTGTCTGTACAGCACACATGTACAATGTCTTAGGAGGCAAGAAGTGGGCATCAGATACCCCAGTACCACAGATACAGACAATATCATGTGAATGCTGAGGATGGAGCCCATGTCCTCTGGAAGAGCAGTAAGCGCTCTTAACTGCTGAGTGGTCTCCTCAGCCCCTTAGTTAAATTTGTATTGCTATAACCAAGTACCTTGAAGTAGCTTCAAGGCCAGTGATAGGAGTCAGCAGGTGCAAGTACCTGTCAGGAAACATTGCCTTCAATCCCTGAAACTCACAGAGAGGCAGAAGTTGTCCTCTGACCTCCACAGGCACACCATGCCATGCACACCATACTATGCGCATGCCCAAAATAATAAATAGTAACCTTTAACAAGCAGCAGTATTGGAGAGAGCAGGATTGTCTGTCTCAGAGTCATCAGCATAGTGCATCATGGGAGAGGAGGCATGGCATTGAGGGTGGGAGGTCGCTGGTCCCACTGCATCCACAATCAGGAAACAATAGTTTAAGTGTGTTTTTTTCTGTTCTGTCTAAGGTCCCAGCCCATAGGGTAGTTCTCACCACATTCTGGTCAGGTCTCCCCTCCTCAGCTAAACTTCCCTTATAAATGTCCCCAGATTTGCCCAGAGGTCTTACTCTCAGTCCCATCCAATTGATAATTGAGACTGAGCCATGACAGAACCCATTTAGTTAAACAGAACCCACCACCTGGCCTGGAGCCTTCAGGGAAACTTTTTCGCTATTATCTTGTTGGGACCCCACACCCTGTTACCCTTGGGTTGCTCCCAGCCACATGAAAGCCCCTAAACATCTTGGCAGAGTACTAGGTACACTGTGTCCTGGCAGCTAAGAAAGTGGCTTTTAGGTATTATGGCTGACCTTGTTGGGTATGGAGTCAGCTTGGAATAAGACTCTCCTGAATATTTCTTAACCTATCTCACTGAACAAAGTACTTTGTCTGAGTTCAAAGTAGAGTCAAGGTCTTCTCCCAAGCTATTTCCAAGTCTCAACTTTGTGAGAGCCAAAGTTACATTTTACATTTTAATTACTGTGCCTTAGAGATCCATGAAACAAAAATGCCTCTGATTGCAAACCCCTTGCCCAAGGTCAGATAGTTCCTGAAATGCTGGAGGCTATTGTTTATGGAAGATGACAAGCCACATGTTTTCACTCACCTAAACAAGCTTGTTTGACCCAACAAAACTGGATGTGCTTGGTCCCATGTGGGCGGGAAGTTCACAGGCAGGAAATATATCAGGATATATGCTTGCCCTTGGTCGGATATAAGCTGGAGGGACATCAGGATGGATGCTTGCCCCTGGTCAGATATAGGCTGGAGGGACATCAGGATGGATGCTTGCCCCTGGTTGGATATAGGCTGGAGGGACATCAGGATGGATGCTTGCCCCTGGTCAGATATAGGCTGGAGGGACATCAGGATGGATGCTTGCCCCTGATTAGACCTGATGGGAAATGTAATGAATTATGAGTTTTTCTTAAGCTCCTGAAAACTGTGACTCAGAGCCATTTCTAGAGAACCTGAGTATGGACCTGGCCAGAGCCCATCCACCTGACCAGTATTTAATTAAAGCTAGCTTCGAATATGGTAAACTGTGGTAGTGGTCCTATTCTCAAACCCTGAGATTAACAAAAGCACTCCACACACAGTGCCTTCCCTGAAGCTGCCACTGACTGTGTTCTGTGGCTTCCATTAATAAAATCAACCTCCTTTCCCCAGATATGAAACACCCGAATATGCTTTAAAGAGAAGTTTCCTTATTTCCTTTTTTAGTCCCCACTGTATCTTGGAACACCAGAGACACTCTCCTTCTAGTGTAGTGGTCTCAACCTGTGGGTCACAACCCCTTTGGGGACCTACCCTTTCACACCCTTTCACAGGGGTCACCTAAGAAAATTGGAAAACAGACATTTACATTATGAGTCACTACAGTAGCAGAGTTACAGTTATGAAGTGGCAATGAAATAATGTGGTTGGGGGTCAGCACAACGTAAGGGTTACAGTGTTAGGAAAGTCGAAAATCACTGCTCTAGAGGCTCTTACTGGTCTAGAACCTGATCAGATCTTGTTTGCCTCATTCCCTGGAGTCTTCTTTGAAGTCAAATGCTATTTCCTGTTCTTTTGTACAGTCCATAATCCATCTGCCTGGCTAAGGAAAGCTGAACTAGGGAATTTCCAGAAGCAAGGCTTCCTTCCTCTCTCTGTTCATTCATTTTTATTCATTTTTAATACCACTGCAATGCTCACTTTCCCCCTTGCTCCCATGATGCATCTTTCTTCCCTATGGCATCTTCACACCAAGTGGGAAGTCGGTGCATCCAACTCAGGCAGACATAAGGAACCGTCTTAGTGTGGAGAGTAGACACTGTAAGGGAGAAAGTCCAGACAACATAAGAGTATGAGTTGCAGCTACTCATTACCTAAAAACAGAGACTTTGAGTCTATTTCATTTTCTTTTCTACTTTTATCTCTACTTTCTCCTAGTCTGCCAGCTTCAGTCTCTCCAGAGCATCCCCCTGCAGTGCACTTCAAGGCAACCCAGCATCTGCCAGTAGCCTGTAGCAAGGGGTGAGTGGAACTCTGCTTTCTCGGGACCAAGGCTAGGTCAAACTCCAAGTCACCTTGGAATTGAGAGGAAGGAGACTCCCTTACGCTCTGCAGATCGCTTCCCGGCTCCTTCCCTTCACACTCCCCTCCATCTTCTGAACATTTCCAGATCCACTCTACCAGACTGACTTCTTCTGACCTGAGCCAGCCTTGATCTACTGTAACCACATCTGCATTGTTTAGCTTTCAGTTTCCAAGATCTCACCTCTGTCCCATTTTAAGAGAGTCTCTAATTCAAAAAGTCACCCCTTCAGGCAGGCAGAGTCTTGCCATTGAAGTCCCACATGTCCCAGAGCAGATATTTAACCAACATAACTATACACAGCAAAGCTCTGCAGGACTTTGAAGTCTGAATGGGAACAGTAGAAAGGAGAGTTATTTTCCCACAGTCGTACCTGAGGAAGAGGCCCAGTGAGAATAGACACATGTGCTCACAAATCTCAGGGCTCTCTGCACTGGCCTGCACACACAGGGAACCATTCCCTCCTTACATCATCACCACGCTAGGCTCACTGACCTTGGTCTCTGCTGCAGCCAGACAAGTTAACAGAGAGAATTTCTAAAATCCCAAGAGGAAGTTTCATCCACCACAATTGTGGCCAGCCCACCCCAAGCTTGTTGGATAATAACAGGAATAGTAGTTTTTATATTGAAGAAAAGAAGAAAGTGAGAAGCTTAGAAATAGAGAGGGATTTAGATTTCATATCATTGAGGATGTCAATTTTACTGTAAAATGTCTTTTAATTTGTTTTAACCCAGTTAAGTATTCATTTTGCTATTAGTCTGTCAAATTTCTGAATTGATCTTTTTCATGCTTCTTTCCTAAGACAAAACATCTGCCTTTGTTTGGGAATTTGGGATATTTTTTCCTTATTTCACTTTCTCTCTCTCTCTTTTTATCACTCTCAAGACAGCTACACCAACACCATAGCATCATTAACCCAGCTGCAGCTTTGATCTGCTGGCTCTTTTCTGTGGACCACAGATGTTGCCTGCCATTGTCCCACCCTGCAGAGAGGTCAGCGGAAGCCATAACTCACGGGCTGAAACATTTGAAGAGATACCAGGGAGCCATCAGCCAGGCTTTCAAAACAGCAAGGAACCTACATTCTGAGAACTTTACTGTGGCAAGAAATCAGGACAAAGTCTGCCTTTTGTTGTCCTTGATGCTCAAGGAATCTTTCCGTCAACAGCTCAAGAGAGACAGGAAGCCTGAAGTAGCTTGACAGCTGGAAAATTATGTTCTCTTAATACCAATCATGGGAGCATCTACCAGACATATGGACTGGTTGCTCTACCCAAATCATCTAGAGCTCTTTTCTGTGATGTTTTCAGATAAAGAAACTGAGGTTTAAAACTGCTTGCTCCTTGCAACCAAAACTGCTCAAATGGACTTTGTCTGGTGTTGTGTAAGCATCTCAATTCCCTGTATCCTTTTGCTCAGAGAAGAGGTAAACATCCACATGGAGGCTGCAGGTTTCCAGTTGAAAGCTTTGGTCTAAGTGAACTGGGACCTGATGGCACCCAGGACAGAAAGGCTAAGGTCATAATTGTAGCCCACCCAGACCAGTGACTCATCGCAACAAGATGGTCTCCTGGGTTTCTGTGAAGAACTTACTTAAGATGGTGCTGCTTCAATAAATAAATGCTTTGCAGATGACCTTGACCTGATAGTCTGTGTAATAATGGTATGTTTCCAACAGAACCCATTTTTTTCCAAAAATTGAAAAGGGAAATAAATCAGACATTTTTTTTTAAAGATTACAACCAAATGCTGCATGGGCAGGTATCAGAAGATTTCCACTCATTCATGGAGTCTGCCAGCACTGACTGACTGCTATACCCAGAAATCCATGATAAAACATCAAAAACACAAACTTGATGAATGCAAACATTTATGGGAAACTTGAAGAAAAACACCATCCCTATTATTGGTACTTCTTAGGGAAGAAGTTGTAATTTGTTGTGTAAAGCTTTTATTCTCTTTGGAGAGAGTTTAGAGGAGAGAATGTAATCAGAACTGCTGCTCTGCTGTGCGCTGTGTTTGCCACGCTGTGTGGCTTCTGATGTGTGCCTCCTCGCCCTAACTGCCTCATTGTGCTGAGGAACGCTCTACCTCCTCACTGTGCTGAGAATTTGAGCTGTCTTCATGGGAGCAGTGCATTAAAACATTATGCTGGCTGAGGCTGTTAATGAGGCCCAGCCACATATGTACCAAAAAAATTAAATAGACGTGTTTTCTGCCATCAGAAAACTCATGATCTGGTAGCCCCTTGCCCCACATAGAGAAGTTCTACATTAACCTAGGGAGGACTTTGATCTGTATCTATGTTAGCTACAAAGTCAAAGCCATTCTGAGTAGCAAAAGCTGACACAGGACCAGTTTTACATTGCCGGTTTTATATCCGAAGCACCATCTCAACACTGTTATTTTATTGTCCATCTGGTAAAGCTGGGACTGGAGAGGACAGAGAATGGGATAAAGATGTCTGGTTTGCATGTTCTTTGATATAGCCTGAAAATATATGGTTGTAAAGTAACACAAGATAACTTACTATAACTCTCAGATGGGGGAGACTTTTAAGCATCATACCAAACCAGAAATAATGAAGGAAAAGGCTCTCTTATTTGGCTATGGTATGCATACACACACACCCCAAACTAGACAACATATATCATGTATATTGTTGACTGTCAGTTATTCATTGGGTATTTTAAGTTGGTTTAACCTTGCTTTGATTTTGCACTTGGATTCTCATTAAACTCTGTCTTTTATCAACATGATAATAATTTATTTGCATATTTAATTAAGTGATAAATAAAACCTAAGAAATTCTCATCAGTCAGTGGAGACAGCAAGCACATAAAAATGAAAATGCAGCATGAGATCTTTGACTGCCTTCTGGAAAGAAAGAGATTACACACCTCAGTAAGAACATAGCTAAAGGGTACACATAGGTAATTCAAAAGAAAGGAAAATGAAAATAGTCAATAAAATACAAAAAGATGCTCAACCTCAATCATTATCAAAATAAGGAATGTTATATGTAATACTATACATTATATAAATATATTGAATTATATATAGTA
This sequence comes from Sigmodon hispidus, assembly GCA_004025045.1. Taxonomy (NCBI): domain Eukaryota; kingdom Metazoa; phylum Chordata; class Mammalia; order Rodentia; family Cricetidae; genus Sigmodon; species Sigmodon hispidus. The sequence goes on along the minus strand of PVIH01005440.1, from coordinate 102,632 downwards.
TATGTTATAGACTGATACACACACCCTTAGATTGGCAAAGGCAAAAATAATCAAATATATTTATCTTCAAAAAAATAATCAAATCATCTGCTTTTCTGCACTTCTGCCTTGACCATGCCTATTTGTAACTCTGGTTAGTTTAAACTGTTTCATTGTTGCTGGATTCCTGAAATGACCACTGAACTTATCAACTTGTCTTCCATCTTGCTTCTGCTACTCAATGCTCTCTACTCAGCCAAAATTACCTTTCAAAATATAAAGATGATCTTCAGAGCCTACTCATACCTCTTCTTCCTGCTAAAGTAGAGGGGCTGGAGAGATGGCGCAGTGGGTAAGAGCACTGGTTACTCGTCCAGAGGTCCTGAGTTCAATTCCCAGCAACCACATGGTGGCTCACAGCCATCTACAGTGGGATCCGATACCCTCTTCTGGCTTCAAGTCTCACATATACAGAAAATAAATAGATAAAGTGTGATCCTTGTTATGACCCCTAAGCCCTCTTACAGTTGGTTCTTTTTTCCTACAACCTTGTCAGTTCACTCCTACCCCTTACCAATTGCCAAGCAAGTTTTCTTCACTTCCTTTCTAGCAATGAGCCAGCTGCAGAGCACTCAGCTCCCTCATTCAACAGTTAGCCCCTGCTTGACCCTCAGGCCTTACCGATAATTCCTCTTCCTTCAGGAAGCCATCTGAGTAGATTCATCTCTACCAACTCAACAATACTGGGAATCTTTCTCCAACAACATAGCGGACTCCACAAAGACCCAGCACATAGTTCTTGCCACATCCTGGGGTCTCAGTCAATGTTTTTGAATAAATTATGAATCTTTCCAGAGATCAGTTTGATAACTCATGCCAACTTTTGACATAAGTATATCCTTTGCCTGAGAATTCTACTCAAAGAAATCTATTTTTTTATCTTTTACATGCATACCATATACATCACAAACACACACATATGGGAGCCAGGTCTGCGGTTTGCCAGGTTTTAAAATATGTGCATATTATTTATGCAATCAAAGAAGAACAAAGTAGATATTTTTGTCTTGGGTATAAAATACAGACTAACTTTATCTGATGTATGTTGTGTTGCATCAAAAGAAAAGCCTCAAGATGTCACTATTGTTAAGGAGGCTATCTATCCCAAATTCAAACATAAGAGCAGGAACCAGTGACATGGCTCACCAGGTAAAGATATTTGTCACCAAGTCTGATGACATTGGACCCACAAGGTGGAAGAAGAGAATGAATTTCCACAAAGAAGTTGTCTCTGAGCTTCCCATGCAGGACCTGGTATGTTTGTGTCCCTCCCCTGCCACACAAGCGCCAAATAAGTAAAAATGTAAAGTTTCCTGTTTGAAAAAAAAAAAATGGTGAGAGCAGGTAGACTTGCAGCTGGGATGGGCAGCTGAGGAGGATCCAGCAACACCTTCAGAAGGAGGACACACATGAAGGCCAGAGGAGGACTCAGCAGGTGAGGGGCTGTGGGAAGTGATCTTGTCATCAACAGACCCAACACAGAGAGGAGCAGGATCTCAAATGGCACCAGGCAAGATTCAGGGCAGATGCTGCCAGATGCTTGGGAGAGCAAGATGTCACAGAACACAGGGAAGCCATGAGCCATGTGGCAAAACATAGATTAACAGAAATGGGTTAATTTAAGAGGCAAGAGCTTGCTAATAAGAAGCCTGAGCTATAGACCAGTTTGTGAGCCACCATGTGGTTTTGCTGGGAATTGAACTCAGGACCTCTGGAAGAACAGTCAGTACTCTTAACCTCTGAGCCATCTCTCCAGCCCCTGACCAGTTTGTAATTAATATAAGCCTCTGTGTGTTTATTTGAAGCCAAGTGGCTGCAGGACATAGAGAAACTTCTGGCTACACTACCATGTTCAATGTTACAAGAAGTAGATTTATATGTATATTCCGGCACAGGTCTATTTAATTGTGAGAGCCTCTGTGATGGTAAGAGACATTCCAGTACATAGCTGATATGTAAAGGGTTTCCCACAGTGAAAATTTTGGTAGAGATTCTGAAGATCACCTTTCAGAGTCATAATACTTTCCATGTTCCCTACATGCTTGTCAAAACAAGCTGGTCAAAAATACATTTTCAAAGTCTTGGACTATTAGTTTTAAAATATTTTAATTATACACACCAGTTGCGAAAGATTCAGGTATGTTTTCGAATACAGTGTTGATCTTTTTTCCTATTGATTTCTAGAAGTTTGTTGTATTTTAACAGATTCAGCCTTTCATCTGATTTTGTCGTTACAAATATTTTTTACCTGTACATGAATTTTCTTTTGATTTTATTTAGTGTTTCCTACCATGAAGAAATGTTTGATTTTTATGGTCAAATGTATTAATCTTTCCTTTTATGGCTCCTAAATTTTATCATGCTTCAAAGGGCCTTCTCAGCTGCAAGACCATTAAACAGTTTCTCAGTATTTTTCTAAACCCTTGATAGTTAAACTTCTGTGGTGATAGTCCATCTGGCACTCATTTTGCTAGGAAGAGTTGGAGAAATACAACTTTATTATTTTCCAGATGGCTACTCAATTGTCCCAGCATTATTTATTGAATTGTAAAACTATTCTGCACTGATGAAGATATATTCAACCTTTATTAAGAACTAAATTCTCACCCGTACCAAGGTCAGATTTAGTTCTGATGATCCTATGGTTCTGTGTATTCACATACAGATATGAATCTATGTTACTGATCATCACTTTATAGTGTGAGCAGTGAAGGAAATTTCCTACCGTTTCATTCCTCCTTTTCCAAATTTTCCTGGATATTTTGGTGTGCTTGTTTCTCTGCTAAAACTCTCATTCCATGTGTGCAGAAAATGTTTAATAGCTCTGAGTATTTTTACTCATATTCCATGGAGAATTAGCAGTTTTATAGTAACTTGGACTCTTGACCTTTTCATTTATGAAGTATCATTTTTGAAAGCCTTGTTGGTGCTTGCCACTACTTACACTAATCTCACAGGTACCATACTATATGAGGGTTACTTATTGTTGGAGGGGAGCGAGACTAGAGGTAGAATGGAGCTCATGAAGCTGAGGCAGGGGGATTGATTACAAGGTCCAGAGGCCGACCTGGGATGCATGACTTCAAAGCCTGACTGGGTAACTTAGGAACACTTGGTCCCACTGATTTTTTTTTAACTTAAAAGGGTTAAGAATTGGAGATGAAGATCAGTGTTGGGTCACTGGGTCGATCCTCCAGTATTGGAGAGAGAGAAGCAGGGAAGGAAGGAGGGAGGGAGGGAGGGAAGGAGGATTAGATGAATAACATGAGAGGAAGAGAAAGAGGTGAAAGGTTATAGCATTTAAGTGATATATTTGTGTGTGGAGTTGACAAGGGGTGGAGTTGTGCTTAGATTTAATTGTCAACTTGAAACAACCTAGACTCCCCTAGGAAGAGAACGTTAATGAAGGATTGTCTACATCAGGTTGGCCTGTGGGCCTGTTCATAAGAGATTCCCTCAACTGATGCCAGAAATCCCACGCTGAATGCAGGCATCACCTAATGGTGACAGCCCAGATAAAAGGACATGGAAGAAGGAGATAGCTTTGCTTTTTCGCCTGTTTGCCCTTCATTCCTGCTTCCAAGTTCATCTACTCTGTTGCTACTGCTTCCAATTGGGTCACTAATCTTGGAACCAGCATCTCAACATTTCCAATGTGTGTAAGGAGCTGCGTTGTACCATGCCCTAAAGGTGGCGCTGGTTTCCGCCTTCCACCTTTCTCGATGGTGAGTGCTCTCGGGAGTAAACAACTCCTTATTGGCTGTAGGCGAGGATGGTGGCTTGCTTCTGGCGCCTGGGGACCTATGGGCAATGTCCACGTGGCTTACCGGGATTGGAGGCCCAGAGGGTATTTAGCCGCGAGCGGACGTCCCCCCCCCCCCCCCCCCCCCGTTCGTTGTTCGTCTAAGAGTGTGTGAGAGAGAGAGTCGTTCGTCATATGTCTGAGAGTGAGAGTGAGTGAGTGAGAGACAAGAAGATAATTAAAGGCCTGAATAAACTGCAAAGAGAAGGATCCGGTGTTGCGTGCTCCTTGCGGGACGAGGTGGCGTGCGACAAATGTGGACTCAAGACTAAGCTGATTTCTTTGGGGTAAATGTCAATGAGGAGAATACTTCCCAGGTGAGATGTTTCTTGGGTTTCAACAAGATGAAATGTCCAATAGATGGGTGTCTGAATAGCTAGGCACAGGCTTGGAAGGTAAACCCACTGGGTGAGTCAGAAGTCTTCTAAGAAGAGGAGAGGTGGGTGCTAGAGAGATGAGGATGACCTCGGATATACTCTTGCTTGAGAAGAAAGTAGAGCCAGTAAAAATGTGTGCACATGAACATGGAGAGAGTGGTAGAAACAAGCCAATGCAGAGCTAAGGAGGACAGACAGCAGAAGGGGTGGGAAAGTGTTGCTGTGTGGTCCACACATAAAACATTCTGATAAACTTGCACTGGAGATAAGCTATGTGGAGTTTGAATCTTGATACCAACACTTTAGGCCCACATAAATCAAGACAACATCTCTTCTCTTCACCCCGCTTCTTCACTTGGAAAATGTAGATTGTAGCACCTATCCCATACAGCCACTATAATGTGACAGCAGGTAGCCAGAGAACTCAGCTCTACCTCCAGCACACAGGGCTACTGAGCAGCAAAATTTTGGACTAGATTGGACTGGAGTTGCTTCGTGCTGAAGCATGGTCAACATTGGACAGAGAGATCAAGGAAGCTGGAGGCTTTGGCATTTAGAATATTTCAGAAGTGAGCCAGGAGAGGGAGGTTTCTTCAGAACAGAGCGTATAAAGAGTAGATTCCAAGAGATTAGGAAATCACTATCTTCTTGTCTCCCCTATGTTTCTTTTTTATATTTTCTCAGCCTAGTCTCTTATATATTCTTCCCAAGAGTCTCTGTATGAGCATAAACAAACACTGTCTGGACATGGACACTCTGTTCTGTGCCTGGCTTTCAATGATATGCCTTGGAGCCTGGTCCTCTGAGTTTGGAGACCATGTTGTTCCACACAGCTGCACTCCACTATGAGGCTATACAATGACTTTGCTCTCCACTGATGAGCCCTTGGATGGTTTCCAATCTTATGCTTGTGTAAAAGATGCTGTGATGTTTAGTCATGCACACCTGTCAGTTCACACAGCCCCTCTAGCCACACTGTAAACTCCCCAAAGGAAAGTTGCTTCAGGACAAAAATCTTAATCAAGACCTAAAAGGACAGTCAACTCCTGCAAATACATAAACCATAACTACAGTTCTTTGTGAAGTGTCCAAGCCAGCACAGGAAGAGATAACTGAAGATCCCCACAGGAAAGATGTTTCTATTTCCTGTCTTCATAAAAACAGAAAACCAGTGCAAGCATCCATAATGAATGTGAATTTTATTCCCTATTTAATGTGCTTTACTCCAGATGTTGCAGAAATCATCCATTTGCACAAAATACTGTAGTTTTATTCATGATGCTGCCCTCAGACTTTCGAATAAAATTGGGAAATGGCTGAATTTTGTGAGAATTAACATACAGAAACTTGGGTTGGAGTTGGTTAAGATGTCCGCTATGGAGTCATCTTGTAATCAGACAACGACACGCAATGGCATACTCCTGACTGAACTGTTGAGTTGGTGGTTGGCAGGCCTGTGAGCTTAAACTCACATGGCCCCTCTTCTTTCTTGGCTCCTCTCAGCACCAAGCTCAGAAATGAGTGCATAACCCACACTTTAAAACAAGGAGCTTCTTCTTCTCCCAGCCAGTCTGTCTGTGGCAGCTAAGGATGGAGTCTTGGCATTTCCACATGTGGGGCAGAAGAGCCAAAAAGAATGACGAGCCAGACTATGGCCCGGTCACTTTATTCCTAACATTCATCATTTTCTCCTTGATGATTCTGACAGGAAAAGAGCGGCGCTTTTCCAGGAGAGTTCCCTCCCAGGTCACAACCTCATAAATCAGGAAGTGCTGCCCTCCCACAGGCCCACTTCAGGTTGAGCAGGAAGCCATCTCAGGCCCCGGGCACCCAGAAGCAAGGGCAAGAGCCTGGCACTGGTAGCGGCATCAGAGAAGACTAAAGGCACTGTCCAGTAGCCAGAACATTCATACCTCATTCCTGGGAGCATTTTCTATCAAATTGAAAAATTGTTGTAATAACAAAAAGTCTGACACTTCAGCCTTCAAGGAAAAAGTAGGAGAGAAACAGGTCAAGCTGGAGGTGGCTCACACATGGGGCTGTGAAAATGAAGCCACCTGGGGATGATACAGGGAGATAGTACAAGGTCAAAGGAGAGCGGCCAGGAACTCTGGCAAGCTAAGGGAGCCTGGAGGAGCAGCCAGCCTCCAGAATCAAAGCACAGCTGCTCTTTTTTTTTTTCTGCTTAAATCATTATATATTAGGTACAAATTTAGTTTGTTGGCCAACACTCAAAAGTGACATATGGTCAATAAAAAGGTTCGGAGTTTTCCATCTGCTGCTCAGCTTTTATCATAGCTTGCACACGATCCTCTCCGTGTCAGGGCGACCACGCGTCAGAATCCTTTTCTGAGCCTGCACAGCCTGTTAAATGGGCACTGTTGTAAGTCAGCATATGCCACCACCGCAGCAGAACCCTTCACAGGTTGGTACGCACTTTCTCTGAAATCTGTTCCACTCTCAGATCCAACCGCCTGCCAGGAGAGAGGGAACAAAGGTGGCTCAGTGGGAGCCTCTTGGATGTCCCAAGAAGTTATGTAGTAGTTGCCGCAGCACAGCACCCCAGAGGCATTGTCTAGATGCTCAGCAAAAAGCTTGTGAGACGACACTCTGGGTACTCGTTAAAACCCAAAGCCAAATGCAAGGGAACTGGCAAGCGCCGCCGCGGTAGCCAGGCTTTGGAAACTGTATCCACTGGCATTAAAATGCAAAGAGATGAAGCCTATTTTCCCGGCTCTGGATCTTCATTTCCCCTACCTTGAGACTAGAATTGTCTGCAGCTGAGCACACCAAGGCTAGGTGGCCCCATTTGTGATGTGTTCACGCATCAGCTAGCCTGTTTGTTCCTTGTAAACACTGTCCCTCTGCCGCATGCCTGGGGACACAGAGCTGGTCCTCGGGGGTTTTTGCTTTTTTAATTAAAATGCCACAAGCACAATTTTTTCCTGTGAAACTTTGTGATGAGAAGGATCTAGATACTCCAGTCAGCCATATCATCTCCTAACTGTTGTGTCTTTAAAAGCGGGCCGTGGAAAGGGACACAGTGATTTCTCTATTCAAGCAGAAGACAATGGGGGAAAAGGTGGTTTTGCTGACCCCACGGAGATGTGGTCAGCTCCACAGTGCTCCATTCACTCCCATCCTCCAAGATGATGTCATCTTGATTACCTGCTCTGTACCTGTCCCAGATAGCTCGCTCCCTGAGAGAGAGATTGGGGTGAGGCTCAAAGCAGGCCGGCAGCCCCTGTTTCAAATGTGTTCACCAAGGTGGGGCAGAGAGAGAGACTCATTGAAACACTTCACAGGACCTGACATAAGAAAAAATAGAGAGAGAGTCCCTGAGACTGTGAGCAAGTGGCACAAATCCTAACAGGGAATCATTTGCACAGAAATGGGCCCTCGGTTCTGACAGCCAGCAGGAATTTATGATGATGGATTCCCCCAGAGTTCAGCAGAGCTGAAGCAATGAGGCCAACAGGGTTTGGGGTTTGGCTGAGATTCAGTCTTTCTCTGACATGCTGACTTGGTGGAAACTGTCCACAGGAGCCAGCCTCTCTGGAGACTATTTTTTAACTCCTATGTATATGAGGGAAACTTTAATCTCCCTCTGTCTCTGACTCATTTACAATTAAGTCTCTCAAGAGTTACTTTGTTCTGTTACGAGATGGCTAGTTAGAGTTTAATCTAGAAATTGCTCCTGGGCCTGGAAAAACACCCAAACCAAGAGCCAGTGTTCAGGCCGGGTTCTCTCTCTCCCTCTCCCTCTCCCTCTCCCTCTCCCTCTCCCTCTCCCTCTCTCTCTCTCTCTCTCTCTCCCTCTCTCTCTCTCTCTCAGCTCTGAGCCACTTCAGGGAAATGGTCTATGTCCTCCTCACATTTCTCGCAACTCCACACTCCCTAGGCCCTGTGCACACACACACTGGCACGCTCACCTAAGGGCCTGGCTCGGGCAGACATCAGTGGAACAGGTTGCTTGGCTGGCTGCTATGGCCATGTACATACATAGCTATGATGAAGACACATCACCTTGAACCAAGGGGTGGGGGAATGGGACACGGGTTCAGGTACCACTGGTGTCCTCTCTTTTCCATCACCTTTGGCCAGTGATCTAACCTTTTTAAATTTTTATATTTATTTCTTGTGTATGGGTATTGTGCCTGCACACATGTCTGTATACCATGTGCATGCCAGGTACCAGTGGAGGCAGAAGAAGGTGTCAGATCTCCTAGAACTGGTGTTATAAATGGTTGTGAGCCACCTGTGGGTGCTGGGAATGGGATCCCTTACCTCCGTAAGGGCAGTTTGTATGCTTAAAAGCTGGATCATTTTTCTATACCCCTAACCCGGGACTTAATCTTTGAAGGTTTTATGATACCATTTCACAAATGATGAGACTTAAGGCATTGGTCATATATGCTGTTGTGTTTCGCATATCACAATGAGGGTAAACACCCAACGATAGTACTTACTGAGCTTTTTTTTTTTTTTTTTTTTTTTTTTGCCAGATGTGCATGGTACCTGTTGGCTTTAATCTTCTCAGCTCCCCTGACTACTGCCTCAGTGGCCCTTAGTGACCAGCTCTAGTGCCCTTGAGAGACTACTCAGACATAATATAGTAGTATTCACCACTGGCCTCAACTGCGACATTCTCCCCTTCGCAGAACCCTCTGCCTCCTAAGATTGGCTTCTCCCTGGATCTGGGGCTAAAATAAGAGTTTAGAGGTGATCCTAGTAATATTTTGCTGTTGTTTCCACATCAAGTCTCAACACCCAGGCAGCCCGAGCTGCCCTCACTTCATTGTGTTGCCAAGGATGACTTTGAACTGCAGATCCTCCTGCCCTGTTTTCCAAGTGCTAGTATTATAGGTGTGCACTACAATGCCAGGTTGCTCTAAATTTTAAGTTAAATCTCTCTCGCCCCCATCTCTCTCTCTTCTTCCTTCCCTAGCCAGTGTGTGTGTGTGTGTGAATTCAGGGTTTCATATCTGCTAGGCAGTGCTCCACTGAATTACGTTCCCCAGAAGCCCCAAGACCTTTGATGAAGGAATAGCCAGATAAGAGAGGAATCAGCAGACAGCAGATGAAGGATGCAGTGGTGGATATCTTGCCACAGTAGCTAACTTAGACTCTACCCTACCCAGGTTCTCAGAGGACTACATAGCACATGCTTTATAATGGGCTTATCTAGTGAACAAAGATAGCTAAGTATTCCCCCATCATCTCTCAGCTACCAGGGATGCTAACATCCTAGCAAGTGGACTTACCACACTTCTCTACCCAGAAGAAGCCACAGATAGCTGCAGGTGCTGGCTGAAGAGCCAATGTTTATGCAGAGTCAGGGAGTTCTGGAAGCCAGAGGAAGACACGGATGCAGCTGCTGTGCCTGCCCTACTCTGCTCTGGAACTTTGCAAGACTCAGGGACCCTGCATATAGCTAAGAATCCACAGGCAGTGGAGGGCACACGGCCAAACTCTTCTGGAGCTGATGGGAAAAACAGAAGTGGTAGAGATAAGCCCCCACCCCCACCTCGTTTATCTCCTCCAGGTAGATCATTCTGAAATCCAGTTAATAGTTTAAAAAAAAATTATCTCATAAAATCAAGCAAAATCTCTCTCTTGGAGGAAGCTAGGTCCACAGGCATCCATCTGGACCCTCCTCCCTCTGTCTCACTCCACAGCCCACAGCCCTGATTCTTAAAACTAACCTGAGCACTTGGAAAACAGGGCAGGAGGATCTGCAGTTCAAAGTCATCCTTGGCAACACAATGAAGTGAGGGCAGCTCGGGCTGCCTGGGCTGACAAGATTCAGCCTTAACTTTTTCTTTCTAGGGACCCTAGGCTAGCATGAGTTAATATCTTCTCAACTGCAAATTTCCAAATTTCCATCGCTGTAGCAACTTCACACTGAGCAGAGGCACAATGTGGGGCAGGAAATCATACGAGCACCTAGAGAGTGGCTGAGACCACCGAAAGCCTTCAGAAGATACAAAATCCTAGTGCTTGAAAAAGCCCCAGCTAGGGAAATGTGACCCTAGGGATTGTGCTCTGCTTATTAATCAGTAGAATCTGTAGAGGAGCTAAGGATTCACCTTAATGGCTTCGCAAAATGGAGCTAGAAGCAGTGTCCTTGCACTGTTGTTATCTGTAATTGCATACCGTCTTTACCACTAAATAACAGAAACAGGCCCCTTATCAAAAAGAAAATAAAAACACAGACATTATGGCCAACCAGCTTTAAGTGTTTCAGGTCAATTTCTGATTTTGCTGTTTTGAGCACAGAGACTCTAAGTGTCTTCCTCAATGCAAAATCAATGTGCAACAAAGGAAACAAAATTCACATTCTATATGCCCTGTGCTGTGGCCTGTCAGTATCCCAACCTGCATCCTTATGAGTGCTGACACAGACATGTCAGCCTCATATCCAATGATGCTGCCCTGATATTTGTACACAGGAAAAACTCAGTGTATAACATCACTTGTTTCTGGGAGGAGGAGGATATCCCTTCCACTGCCAAAGTGCTAACAAATATTCAGTGAGGATGCTGCCCCTGCCATACTATGGCTCACCATGTAGTAGCAGAGTCAGCAATGACCTGAGTGATGTGATTTCCATGCACCCTCCTGCTTCACATTCACCATAGAAAGGACCTGATATGCACAGAAGAAATTGGCACTGTAGAGCACCTGTATATCAGCTTTGCCCTTGATCCCACCCTGAGTTACAGGGTGGCCAGAGTCTTTCCCTGAAGCCAGCTAGCCAAGGTGTTAGCCACCATGGTCCATATTGTCTTGTTTTAATCATTCCACTCTATAAGTGCCATAGCAGCAAGAGGTCAATAAATACACAGTGTGCCTGCATCACCATAAAATTTACCCAAATAAGTCATATTCTGATGAATTAGTTCAAGTCACCTCATGAACACACCCTCTTTTATTCTGGGCATCAACACCCTCAACTGTAAAAATAGGTACTCATAGGACTGAAGTGAATTTAAACCAGGTATAGAAGTACATGGTATAACTTGACCTCTCAGCAGGGGTCAGTGGTCATCAATGCCAGTGTGCTCTAATCCAGTATGAGCCCAAGGAATGGGAAGTCAGCATGAAAAAATAAAAAAAAAAAAGGAAAGAAAACACAACTATCAATTCACCTATGCTCACAATGGGTAGTTGATAGCAGGGACCCCACTGGGGAGTTCACGAAACTGTCTGGATAAGACATGGAAGTTGTGGCTCTGCTCACACATGCACATACATGCACACACACATACACACACACACACACACACACACACACACACACACACACTTGCCCGCAGAGCACAGCCTTTCCTAAGACCAGAACCTGCTAGTCCTTGCCCCTAAGAAATCCTGTTTCCCCCAGATTTGCACATTTAGATAATGCACTAGAGGTTATCTTCCATGCTCTAAGTGTGCCTGCCAAGAAAGCTGGAGTGTACAACTCCTGAAACCCATGTTTTCCTAAATTAGAAACACAAGGGAAAATGAAATAAGATACATGACATTCATTGCTCTCTAACTCTCTGTCTGCAGGAAGCATGTGAGACCTTGTTCTCCTGTCCCTAATGGGCAAACATAAGACATAAGGACATTTAAGATGGAGAACTACATTCCTGGGCAGGAGCATAGACACCACCAGCAAAATAGAAAATGAGAATTGGAACATGAGTGCTTCCTGGGTGAAAAAATGCACATTTACTGTGGAGTCTTGCTAACTTCAGTCCCTCCCAGCTTTGGGGATCCAAGAGCTCTGAGCTCTTAGAGGATAAGATTAGATGTATGATGCCACCCTATACTGGTGTTTGGCTTCTCTGCCCACAGGACAAACAAACAGCAGTGACAATCCCAGATACAAGTTAAACTGGGACAAAATTACATACACACGCACACACATACATTCTAATTTAGTATTGATAAAACTAGAAATTAAAAGAGAATTTAGCCTTTTTGACACAAAATATATGCACAAAAAAAGGTACACTGGTATACAGATCAATACATTTTCATAAAAGTACAGAGCTACATGACTACCACAGAGATCAGGAGATGGAATACCACAGCAAAAGCCCCTCCCTTGCTCTTCCAGGCCTACCATTCCTCCAGTGGTAACTAGTCTGACTTCTAACAGCAACTGATTTTGTTCGTCCTTGTGGATGATGTAATTAAATCATGCACACAGTACACTAGTGGTCGGTCTACTTGTCAACTCAATATATCAAGCATCGCAGGGGAAGAGTCTCAGTGAGGCATTGTCTAGATGAGGAGGGCCTGTGGGCATGTCTGCTAGGGGATTATCTTAAACACACTGAAGTGGGATAGACCTGTCCACTGTGGGTGGCACTGTTCCTTAGGCACAGGATCCTGAACTGTGAGGGTAGAGAAAGCCAGCTGATAACTAGTTACACACATTACCTCATTGCTTTGGGATCTTGATCATCATTAATTCTGCAAAGTGCCTGACACTGTGACTTCCGTCCCATAATAGACTGTTATCTGCAATTTTGAGCTATAAAAAACTCTTTTTCCCCTCTTAATTTGCTTCTGTCAGGGTATTTTATCATAACAATAGGAAACAGAACCAAGACAGCTATTTAATATGTAAACTTCTATCTTGCACTTCTGGGGACTGACTCTGGAGCCTTGCTAGAGAGACACTAAGCTGCAGAACTTCATTCACACTCCTTATATAAGACATTTGATTTTTAGATTGGTTTTACTGGAAAAAAATTCAGATAGCACAGAAAGTATGCATGCACATCTCACCCCCAGTTCCTTGTGTCAATAACACTTTGCCTAACACTCCTCATTGGACTGGGGATCACCACAGATGTTGCCACAGGGGCCACAGGAATTGCCTGTCCTCACATCTCTTTAGAAAATTATCTCTTCAATTAATTGATGATGTGAAGGCCCTTTCCAGCACCATTCTTGATCTTCAGAGTCAATTAGACTCTCTAGCTAAGGTGGTTCTCCAAAATAGGAGAGGGTTAGATCTACTAACTGTGGAAAAGTGGGGTCTTTGTTTGTTTGTGCAGGAAAAGTGCTGTTTTTATGCCAATAAGTTGGGGATTGTCCAGGATAAGATAAAAAAAAAAAAAAAAAAAAAACTCCAAGAAGACCTAAAGAAGAGACAGAGAGATCTTCAAGACAATCCCCTGTGGATGGGCCTTCATGGACTCTTAACCTACTTCTTTCCCCTACTTGGACCCTTCCTTCTCCTTATCCTCATCCTTACCATTGGGCCTTGTGTGATCAATAAGATCACACAGTTTATCCACCAACGGCTAGAGGAGGTTAAAATTAATCAAATAGAAGTACTCTATGAAAGACTAGCTACTCAGGAGCCTGGCTCCTCATATAACTGGTTGTCCTCTAATGAAAGTCCCTCTTTTGCCCTCCATCTGACCAATGACGGGTAAGATCTCAGGTGGGCTGAGACAACCTAAGACAGGTCATGGAGTAGGACCTCCCCCTTGATGCATGGCACTCAATGACGGGTAAGATCCCCGTGGGGGGGACAACCTAAGACGGGGACCATGTCTTAACAAAAACTGAAGGGGGAGATGTTGGGGCCTTCTGTGGCCTTGGGGTTGAGGCCCAGTGTAAATTCCTAAGCCTTCCTAGAGTTTGGCGACCTGTCTCTGGCCATAAACTCCACGTGTGAGTGACACAGCATAGCCTGATCTAAGACCACCTCTGCCTAGCCTCTGCTAACATGCTATTGGCCCTTTTCCCCCATCCCACCTACCCCATCCCAAGATTCCCACTCCCCTCTCACAGTCCTATATAAGCCCCAGACTGATGCAATAAAGTGAGTTCTTGCTTTGGAAAAAAAAGAAAGAAAAGAAAAGAAAACATGAGGGAGAGGGGCTTTTCCTCTATTTTCTTACACTTGACATTTGACATTAGAGATTCCCCTCCTGTTGGTAAGCAGTCCACGTTCCATCTTCAATGCTGAATGCCACCTCACTAAGGGAATGCTCCCTAATGACTTCTCCATATGACTATGGATGTACACTTGACAGCACCTCGTTTAGAGTCTTTACAAATGGTGCTGCCATGCACAGTCTAGGCATGGTGCGTTTAAAAGGCTCCTCAATGATTCTAATGTTAGCCCTATATCTTTTATTATTTTTATTTATTTTTGGCAGGGGGAACCAACCAGTTCCCAAATCATGACATAGGGACTTCTTGGTTACAAATGCTCAGCCTTATCTTATGTTTGTCTCACTAGCTCTTAAAACTTAACCTGTTTCTCTTTATCTACATTTTGTCTCAGGGCTTCTTACCTTTCTTTCCTTCTGTATATCTTGTTTTCACTGCTTCTTCTGTCTGTCTGTCTGTCTGGCACCTGCCTGGCTTCTGGCCCCAGGCGTGTCCCTTTCTTTCTGCCTGGTTCTCTTTGTTCTTCTCCTCCCATTCTTCTTGAGCCTAGATTTCTCCTATTTATTCCCTCTGCCTGCCAGCCCCACCTTCCCTTCTGTCTAGCAATTAGGCATTCAGCTTTTTATTAGATTGATCAAGTGAAACAGCAACACATCTTTACATAATTAAACAAATGAAGCATAAACAAATATAACACATCTTTGCATTATTAACAAAGACAGCAGAAACAAACTTAAAATACCTTTACACAGTTAAAGTAATATTCTGCAGTGTAAACAAATGTAACACATCTTTACATAGTTAAACATTCCACAATGCAACCCCCCAAGTGGAAAGCACTGATATAACCTGAACCAGTTCACTCCAGCTTAAACTATTATTCTTAGCCTTAAATGTTTCCTCCCTGGAATTCTTACATTCTTCTAGTAAATGTCACTGTGCTGAAGGTCAAGGGTTTCAACAGACTCATGGCATTTGGTATTCAATAGGTTGTTTCCATTCCCAAGTAACTCTACTTTAGATTTGCATCAGTTTCTCACACTGTAGGAACAAGCCACACAGTGCCCACTCTTCCTGGATCTGGCTCAATGAAGGCCTTCCCTCAAGTCCTCTGGTGGTGGATCTTAACAGGCATCTGTGAGATGCACTTGAGAGAGCAAATCCAGAATGTGATTCTAGGCCTACAGCATCCTATTCAGCTGGACCAGCCACATGTCTGTCTATTGGTCATTTATCTTTTTTTTATATTTATTATTTTTTATTTTTTGTTTTGTTTTATTATGAATAAAGAAGTCAGATTTTCTATCCTTGTATATCCTTATTCAAGGTCCCTTCCCCTTCCCACCATATCAGGTCATTTTCTCTTTTCCACATCTCTCCAGCCCCCCAGCATGGGTAGGAGATCCCAAGGTCCCAATATTGCTCAGTTCAGCCTCCACTCCTGGCAAATCCAGTTTTCTCCTCCCAACATCGAGACTGAGTCAGGTGTTCCTCTAAGGGGAGTGGGATCCAAGGAGTCAGTCCAAGGTGTTTCTGATCCCAAGCTGTTCAGTGGTTGTGGTTTGAAGCTTGGGCATGCTTTGATTTTTTTTTTTTTGTTTGTTTGCTTGCTTGTTTAGAGTCCACTAATGAGTGAGTACATCCCCTGCTTATCTTTCTGGGTTTGTGATACCTTGCTCAGGAGGATATTCTCCAAATCCATCCATTTGCCTGCAAATTTTAGGATATCATTTTTTCTTACTGCTGAGTAGTACTCCATTGTGTAGATGTACCACAGTTTGTTAATCCATTCTTGAGCTGAGGGGCATCTAGGTTGTTTCCAGGTTCTTGCTATTACAAATAATGCTGTTATGAACATAGTTGAGCTAATAATGCCTTTGGAGTCTCACTGTGCATCTTTAGAGTATACACCCAGAAGTGGTATTGCTGGATCCTTGGGGAGATTGATTCTCAGTTTTCTGAGAAACCACCATACTGCATTACAGAGTGGCTGAGCAAGCTTACACTCCCACCAACAATGGAGGAGTATTCTCCTTGCTCGGCACCCTCTCCAGCATAGGCTGTCATCTGTGTCTTTTATCTTAGCCAATCTGACAGGTGTCAGGTGGTATCTCAAGGTTGTTTTGATTTGCATTTCTCTGATGGCTAAAGATGATGAGCACTTTTTCAGGCGCCTTTCAGCTATTTGTAATTCTTCTGCTGAGAAATCCCTTTTTAGTTCTGAACCCCATTTTTTGATTGGGTTATTCAAGGTTTTGGGCTCTAGATTCTTGAGTTCTTTATATCTCTTAGAGATCAGTCCTCTATCACTTGGAGGGTTGGTGAAAATCTTTTCCCATTCTGTAGGCTGTCGTTTTGTCCTATTGACAGTGTCCTTGGCTTTACAGAATCTTCTCAGCTTCAGGAGATCCCACTTATTGATTGTTGATCTTAGTGTCTATGCCACTGGTGTTATATTTAGGAAGTGGTCGCCTGTGCCAATTCATAGAAGTATATTTCCCACTTTCTTTTCTATTAAGTTCAAAGTGGCTGGGTTTATGTTGAGGTCTTTGATCCATTTGGATTTGAGTTTTGTGCAGGGTGACAGGCTTGGACCTATTTGCATTTTTCTACACACTACCATCCAGCTATGCCAACACCATTTGTTAAATATACTATCTTTTTACCATTGAATATTTTGGGCTTCTTTGTCCAAGATCAGGTGTTCATAGATTTTTGGTTAATATCTAGATCCTCAGTTCTATTCCATTGATCCACAAGTCTGTTTTTATGCCAGTACTAGGCTGTTTTTATTACTGTAACTCTATAGTATAACTTGAAATCAGGGATGGTGATGCCTCCTGAGGTTCTTTTGTTGAGCAGAATTGTTTTGGCAATCCTGGCTTTCCTTTTATTCCAAATGAAATTGAGTATTGTTCTTTCAAGGTCCAAAAAAAATATTGTGTTGGGATTTTGATGGGCAGTGCATTGAGTCTGTAGATTGCTTTTGGTAGAATTGTCATTTTTACTATGTTGATTCTATCTATCCAGGAACGTGGGAGAGCTTTCCATTTTCTGATATCCTCTTCAATTTCTTTCTTCAGTGATTTAAAATTTTTGTCAGATACATCTGTTACTTCTTTGGTCATAGTTACTCCAAGGTATTTAATGCAATTTGCAGCTATTACAAAGGGTGATGTTTCCCTTATTTCTTTTTCAGCCCTTTTATCTTTAGTGTATAGAAGGGCTACTGATTTCTTTGAGTTAATCTTGTATCCTGCTACATTGCTGAAGGTGTTTATCAGCCATAATAGTTCCTTGGAAGAATTTTGTGAGTCACTTATGTATACAATCATATCATCTGCAAATAGAGATAGTTTCACTTCTTCTTTGTCAACTCAACACACAAACACATTAACCTACAACCTTACCTTTCTCCTTCATCCCCAAGATCTCACATTAAAAATATAAATAAAAACCCCAGAGTCTTGACAAATTTAAACACATTACAATTCAGTCCCTCAACTGTAAAATAAAAAGTAAGTTAAATATATTCTTACTTCAAGAGGAAAGAACCAGGGCACAGTCACAATCAAGTCAAATAAAACCAAACTCCAAAGGTGTAAATAACACCCAGTGTCTGGAACTCACTCACAATCTTTTGGGCTCCTCCAAGGGGCTTGTGTCGCTCCTCTGGCTCTGCCCTCTGTAGCACACACAGCTTGTCCTCTAGGCTCCAGATAGCTCCACTCCACTGTGTCATCCCCTGGTTCTGGCATCTCCATACTGCTGGGATTTTCTGCTGTAACTGGGCTGCACTTTAACCAATAGCCCCTCAAAGGTTCTTTTCCTGGTTCCTCAACTTCTCTGCATGATGCCTTCAGTCCTGGGCCTTAAACTGTCACGTTCATCACTGGCTACTGGCCTCTCACAGTGCCAAGGCTCAGCTGTTCTTCATAACCTCTTTACGTCTTGAAAACCAATTTCACCTGGGTGATTCTGACACTACCAAGTTTGGCTGCCCGAGAGAGTTACAGCCTTGGCCACCTCAAGAGCACAGTTTCTGTGTGCTGAATCTCAAAATACTTCCCAGGTTTTACCTCGACACTGTTATGTTTTGGTTTTTTTTCCTTAATTACTGATAATTTCTCATTTTCAGTAACCAGCAAAGCAAAGGTTTCACTTTAGTAGTTCTGGTATTGTATTAATCACAGCTGATTCTTTAGCCTTAGCTGACCAGAACCATAGAATCTTAATCCAAAACAACAAATGGCCCCAATGGAGTCTTTAAACTTCCCTCTGATACTGCCCAGGCCAGGCCTTCACCCTCTGCTCTGCTCTCAATATTCTTATCTCCAAGCTCCTACAGAGCAGTTCACCAAGCATGGAAGACTCAATGCTTTCCTTGCACAAATTTCCAGAGTCCATCCACTGTTCTCCCCAAAGGACATGGTCAGGTCTGCACAGCAATGTCCCACAGTCCTGGTACCAGTTGTTTTAGTTAGGGTTTCTATAGCTACAATAAAACACCATAAGCAAAAGCAAGTAGAGAAGGGAAGGGTTTACTTGGCTTACACTTCAGCATCACTGTTCACCATCAAAGGAAGTCAGGACAGGAACTCAAACAGGGCAGGACACTGGAGGCAGGAGCTGATGCAGAGGCCATGGAGGGGGCTGCTTACCCATGGCTCACTAAGCCTGCTTTCTTATAGAACGAAAGACCACCTGCCCAGGGATGGCACCACCCACACTGGGCTGGGCCCTCCCTTATTAATCACTAATTAAGAAAATGCCCCACAGAATGAAGGCTTTTTTTTTCTGTTGGTGTCATTTAATTGCACACATTTTAACCTATATATATATTATTTTTTATTTTTATTTTATTATTATGAAAAAGAAGTCACACTTTCTATCCTTGTATATCCTTATTCAAGGTCCCTTCCCCCCACCACCATATCAGGTCATTCTCTCTTCTCCACAACACCCCATCCCCTCCCTGGGCAGGCGGGGACAGTCCCAAGGTCCCACAGTCCCAATATTGCTTAGTTCAGCCTCCACTCCTGGCAAATCCAGTTTTCTCCCCCCAACATCAAGACTGAGTCAAGTGTTCCTCTAGGGGGAGTGGGATCCGAAGGGTCAGTCCAAGGTGTTTCAGACCCCAAGCTGTTCAGTGGTTGTGATTTGCAGCTTGAACATGCTTGGCTTTTGTTTGTTTGTTTGTTTGTTTGTTTAGAGTCCACTAATGAGTGAATACATCCCCTGCTTATCTTTCTGGGTTTATGATACCTTGCTCAGGAGGATATTCTCCAAATCCATCTGTAGCAGGAAATCAGGAACTATATATGTGAACGATCGCATCAGAGGACTGGAGACGAGCGAGGCATGGTTAACTGGAAAGGATTCCGGAAGTAGACCTTCGAGGGAGAGGACCAGGACAGGAAGCCGGCATTCTCTCGAGAGAGTTCCCGACCAGGTGCACAGTTCGGCCCAGCGGCACAGGAGTTCGGATGTACGGTGTGGGGATGAGGAGTTTTCCTTAGAAACGCTCTGGCGTGCTGCAACCTTATCCTTTCATTTTCTCTTAAAACCGTCTCTGTTTTATAAGTGATTTTCACAAAATAAGCCCCATTTAAAACATATCTCACGGCGGGTTTTTACCTCGATATCCATCTATTTGCCTGCAAATTTTAGGATATCATTTATTCTTACTGCTGAGTAGTACTTCATTGTGTAAATGTACCACAGTTTGTTAATCCATTCTTCAGTTGAGGCGCATCTAGGTTGTTTCCAGGTTCTTGCCATTACAAATAATGCTACTATGAACATAGTTGAGCTAATGCCTTTGGAATGCAACTGTGCATCTTTAGGATATACACCCAGAAGTGGTATTGCTGGATCCTTGGGGAAATTGATTCTCAGTTTTCTGAGAAACTGACATACTACATTCCAGAGTGGCTGAACAAGCTTTCACTCCCACCAACAATGGAGGAGTGTTCCCCTTGCTCTGCATCCTCTCCAGCATAGGCTGTCCTCTGTGTCTTTCATCTTAACCAATCTGAGAGGTGTCAAGTGGTATCTCAAAGTTGTTTTGATTTGCATTTCTCTGATGGCTAAAGATGATGAGCACTTTTTCAGGCGCCTTTCAGCTATTTGTAATTCTCCTGCTGAGAATTCCCTTTTTAGATCTGAACCCCATTTTTTGAATGGGTTATTCAAGATTTGGGGCTCTAGATTCTTGAGTTCCTTCTATATCTTAGAGATCAGTCCTCTATCACTTGGAGGGTTGGTGAAAATCTTTTCCCATTCTGTAGGCTGTCGTTTTGTCCTACTGACAGTATCCTTGGCTTTACAGAAGCTTCTCAGCTTCAGGAGATCCCACTTATTGATTGTTGGTCTTAGTGTCTGTGCCACTGGTGTTATATTTAGGAAGTGGTCACCTGTGCCAATTCATAGAAGTGTATTTCCCACTTTCTTTTTTATCAAGTTCAAAGTGACTGCATTTACGTTGAGGTCATTGATCCACTTGGATTTGAGTTTTGTGCAGGGTGACAGACTTGGACCTATTTGCATTTTTCTACACACTACCATCCAGCTATGCCAACACCATTTGTTAAATATACTATCTTTTTACCATTGAATAATTTGGGCCTCTTTGTCCAAGATCAGGTGTTCACAGGTTTTTGGGTTAATATCTGGATCCTCAGTTCTATTCCATTGATCCACAAGTCTGTTTTTGTGCCAGTACCAGGCTGTTTTTATTACTGTAGCTCTATAGTATAACTTGAAGTCAGGGATGATGATGCCTCCTGAGGTTCTTTTGTTGAACAAAATTATTTTGGCAATCCTGGCTTTCCTGTTATTCCAAATGAAATTGAGTATTGTTCTTTCAAGGTCCAAAAAAATATTGTGTTGGGATTTTGATGGGCAGTGCATTGAGTCTGTAGATTGCTTTTGATAGAATTGCCATTTTTACTATGTTGCTCCTACCCATCCAGGAACATGGGAGAGCTTTTTATTTCTGATATCCTCTTCAATTTCTTTCTTCAGTGATTTAAAATTTTTGTCAAATAGGTCTGTTACTCCTTTGGTTATAGTTACTCCAAGGTATTTAATGCTATTTGCAGCTATTATAAAGGGTGATGTTTCCCTTATTTCTTTTTCAGCCCTTTTATCTTCAGTGTATAGAAGGACTACTTATTCCTTTGAGTTAATCTTGTATTCTGCTACATTGCTGAAGGTGTTTGTCAGACATAGAAGTTAGTAGGAAGAACTTTGTGGGTCACTTATGTATACAATCATTTCATCTGCAAATAGAGATGGTTTCATTTCTTTTGAATTTGTATCCCATTAGTCTCCTTTCGTTCTCTTATTGCTTTAGCTAAAACTTCAAGAACTATATTAAATAGATAAGGGGAGAGAGGACATCCTTGTCTAGTTCCTGATTTTAGTGGGATTGCTTTGAGTTTTTCTCCATTAAGTTTGATGCTGGCTGTCGGCTTCTTATAAATCGCCTTTATTATATTTAGGTATTCTCCTTGTATTCCTGATCTCTCCAGGGCTTTTATCATAAAGGAGTGTTGGATTTTGCCAAAGGCTTTTTCAGCATTTCAGGATATGATCATATGATCATGTGGTTTTGTTCCTTTAGTTTGTTTATATGATGGATAATATTTATGGTTTTTTGTATGTTGCACCAGCCCTGCATTTCTGAGATGAAGCCTATTGGTCGTGGTGGATGATATTTTTTATATATTGTTGTATATGGTTTGCCAAAATTTTGTTGAGAATTTTAACATCAATATTCATGAGGGAAATTGGTCTGTAATTCTCCTTCTTTGTTTTGTCTTTGAGTGGCTTGGGTATTAGAGTAATTGTGGCCTCGTAAAAGGAATTTGGCAATATTCCTTCAGTTTCTACTGTGTGAAATAGTTTGAGGAGTATTGGTAGTAATTTTTCTTTGAATGTCTGGTAGAATTCTGCACTGAAACCATCTGGACCACGGCTTTTATTTTTGGTGAGGCTTTTAATGACAGCTTCAAATTCCTAAGGGTTATAGGCCTGTTTAGATAATTAATCTGTTCTTCATTTAATTTTCGTAAATGGTACCTGTGCAGAAAGCTGTCCATTTCTTCTAGGTTTTCCATTTTTGTGGAGTATAGATTTTCGAAGTATGATCTGATAAATCTCTGGATTTCCTGAGGGTCTGTTGTTATGTCCCCCTTTTCATTTCTGAGTTTGTTGATTTGAACACTCTCTCTCTATTTTTTGATTAGTTTGGCTAAGGGCTTATCTATCTTGTTAATTTTCTCAAAGAACCAACTCTTAGATTCATTGATTCTTTGTATTGTTCTTTTTGTTTCAATTGTATTGATTTCAGCTCTAAGTTGGATTATTTCCTGCCATCTACTCCTTCTAGGTGAGCTTGCTTCTAATTGTTCTAAGACTTTTAACTGTGTTGTTAGGTCTCTAGTGTGGGATTTCTCTACGTTTTTTATATAGGCATCTAGTGCTATGAATTTTCCTCTTAAGACTGCTTTCATCGTGTCCCACAACTTTGGGTACATTGTGGATTCATTTTCATTAAATTGTACAAAGACTTTGATTTCTTTCTTAATTCCTTCCTTGACCCAGTGGTGGTTCAGCTGAGTGATGTTTAGTTTCTATGAGTTGGTAGACTTTCTTTGATTTTTGATGTTGTTGAACTCTAACTTTAGACCCTGGTGGTCCAATATGTTAAAAGGGATTATTTTCATTTTTTTATTTGTTGATATTTGCTTTATGACCAATTATGTGGTCAATTTTAAAGAAAGTTCCATGAGGAGCTGAGAAATATGTATATTCCTTTGCATTTGGGTGGAAGCTTCTGTAGATATCTATTAAATCCATTTGCATCATAACCTCTGTTAGACTTCTTATTTCTCTGTTGAGTCTCTGTCTGGTTGACCTATCCAGGGGTGAAAGTAGGGTATTGAAGTCTTCCACTATTAGGGTCTGAGAATTGATGTGGGATTCGAGCTTTAACAGTGTTTCTTTTACATAGGTAGATGCCCTTATATTAGGGGCATAAATATTCAGGGTTGAAATCTCCTCTTGACCAATTTTTCCTGTGATGAGTAAGTAATGATCAACTTGGTCCCTTTTAATTGCTTTTAGCTTAAAGTCTACTTTGTTAGATATTAGGATGACAACCCCAGCTTGTTTCTTAGGACCATTTAACTGGAAAATATTTTCCAACCCTTTACTCTAAGCCTGTGTCTGTCTTTGTGGTTGAGGTGTGCTTCTTGTAGGCAACAGAAGGATGGCTTCTGTTGTTGTATCCATCTTGTTAGTGTGTGTCTTTTTATTGGTGAGTTTGGTCCATTGATATTAAGGGATAGTAGTGACCAATGATTGATATTTTCTGCTATTTTTGGTGGTTCCTTGTTTGTATTTCCTTTCTCTGGGGTATCCTTCTGTGGGATTATTGATTGTTTGTGGTTTCATGAGTGTATCTGGGGTCCTTAGGTTCAAGTTTTCCCTATAATGCTCTCCGTAGTGCTGGATTGGTAGATAGGTATTGTTTCAGTCTGACTTTGTCATGAAATATCTTGTTTACTCCATCTATGGTGATTGATAATTTTGCAGGGTGTAGTATTCTAGTTTGGCAGCCATGCTCTTTTAGTGTCTGTATAACTTCTGACCAAGCCCTTCTAGCTTTCATCGTTTCCATTGAATAGTCAGGTGTTATTCTGATGGGTCTGCCTTCTTTATAGGTAAGTTGGCCCTTTTCTTTTGCAGCTCTTAAAATTTTTTCTTTGTTCTGTGTGTTTTATGGCTTGATTATTATGTGGTGCACTGACTTTTGGGGGCCGTCATATCTATTTGGTGTTCTGTAAGCTTCTTGTATCTTTATAGGCATTTCCTTCTTCAGGTTAGGGAAGTTTTCTTCTATGATTTTATTGAAAACATTATCTGTGCCTTTGAGCTGGTATTCTTCTCCTTCTTCTATTCCTATTATTCTCAAGTTAGGTCTTTTCATGGTGTTCCAGAGTTCCTGAACATTTTGTGTTATGGCTTTTTTGGTTTTAGTATTTTTTTTGAGTGATATATCTATTTGAGCTACTGAGTCTTCCACTTCAGAGATTCTCTCTTCCATCTCTCAGATTCTGTTGGTTATGCTTGTATCTGTAGTTCCAGCTTTTTTCTTCGGGTTTTTTATTCCCATCTTGCCTCATTTTGTGCCTTTTTTATTGCTTCTATTTCAGTTTTTAGTTCCTGGCATGTTTCTTCATAGATTTGTTCATCTCTTCCAATTTTTTTGTTGTATTTTCTTCTGTTTCTTTAAGGGAATTTTTCATATCTTCTTTGAGAGCTTCAATGATCTTCATAAAGGTATTTTTGGTGTTGCTTCCATCTGCTTCCTCTTCATTGCTCTGTTCAGGTCTTGTATTTGTAGAACCACCACTTTCTTCTGGAGTTACCTTGTTGTTCTTTATATTATTATATATATTTTTGCACTGGAATCTGCCCATGGCTTCAGTGGTTCACAGTTAGGTGGCTCCCGGTCAGTTGTGGCAAGAGGGCTTGTGTGTCTCCTGTCACCTCTGAACAAGGGGTCTGCTCAGTCTCTGATTCTGCTCTGGGCCGGGGTCTGAATTTCAAGACCTTAGTCTTTCTCTGCTGATGCAGTTGAGGGTGGGGTCACTGTGGGATGCTCCCTCTTTTAGGTGCAGCTGGAGGAGCCCCTCACAGCCAAACTCTATTCCTGTCTGCTAAGGAGTGTGTGGAGACATGCACCACAGACAGAACCTGGTCCTGGAACTGGAACCCGAACCGGGACCCAACTTTCCCTAGCAGGGATTCAGGCGCCAGGGCCTGCTGACCTCACCTCACCTCTGAGCAGAGTCTGAGCCTGGATTTCAAAGTCCTCAGTCCTTCTCTGTTGATGCAGTTGGAGGCAGGGTGGCCGTGCAAGTTCCCTTGTTTTAGTAGCAGCTGGAGGAACCTTCACAGCCAAAGTCTATTCCTGTCTGCTAAGGAGTGTGTGGAGACATGCACCACAGACAGAACCTGTTCCTGGAACCTGAACCGGAACGGGATGACAGTTAGCTTTTGTATCAACTTGACTGAACCATGTTTTCCAGATGTTAAGTCAAGTGTTATTCTGGATGATTCTGTGGGAGTGTTGGGGAGGGAACAAGTGTGTGTGCCAATGGACTTTGAGTAAAGGAGGTTGTCCATTCTAATGTAGGTGCAGTGTGTCTAATTAGCAGGGAGCTTGGATAGGACAAAAGACTGATTCCTAAAACCTGAAGAAACTGTGCCTTCCAGCATGAGCTGCCACACCAGCTCCTCTCTTCTCTGGGTCTGAAGCTTGCTCCTTGGTTTGTAGATTTGAGCCCTACCAGGCACCATAGCCAAATGAGCCTATCTATGCTCACATGCATCCTGTTGGTTCTGTCTCTCTGAAGCACTCAGCCTAAAGGTTGTCTTTTCTCAGAAATCTACCACCATTAGATGCAGAGCCTACACACATCCTTTATGATTCTCCCCTAACTGTCACATCTGAAAAGTCCTCAAGACAGCTCTTCTCTGCTCTTTTCTCCATTTCCATAACTTCAGACAACCCTTGCCCTCATCAAGGGAAGAGACTTTTCTTTGCAAGAGAAGGAGGCCACTACAGAAAACCACAAGCAATTGAAAGGCAGAGTTGCAGTGCCCAGTGCAATGGAAACATCTAGAAAACACCCCTGACACCTAAGGTTCACGGAACATTGTGAAGGGGATCAGGGAAGGTGTGTGAGACTGTCTTCTAAGAATGTCAGTTATGCCTGTAACGTCTCACCAATATGAGTGTCACAGCACAAGAACAAGGAAAACAGCAAGAGGTATGCTGTTGTGGAGGGGAGAAGGGCCACAGGCCTCTACCCTGCACAAAGAACCTCAGAAATGCTGAAAGTAAGGGGACCAATCTTCCTTAGGAACAAGTACCATCTGGTTATACAATGCCAAATTGTCAGCCTGGAAAGCATACACACTGTTAACATTATACAGACAAAGCAGGCTATATTTAAGAATACACTTGTATATACATATACATATATGCATGCAATAACAATTAGTGAAAAGATAATTTGAAAAAGAGCCAAGGGAGTATATGAATAAATTTGGAAGAAAGAAAAGAGAGGAGGAGATGATATAATTATATGATAATCTCAAAATTAAAAGAAAAAATGTTGTCGCGTGCGACCTCGCCAGCAAGGAAGACGTAACACCGGATCCTTCTTTCTGCAGTTTATTCGGGCCTTTAATTATCTTCTTGTCTTTCACTCACTCACTCACTCACTCTTACTCTCACTCTCAGATGGATGACGAAAGACCACTCTCTCACGAACAACCCCGGGGGGAAGTCCACTCGTGGCTAAATACCCTCTGGGCCTCCAATCCCCGTAAGCCACGTGGACATCGCCCATAGGTCCTGAGGCACGGAAGCAAGCCACCATCCTCGCCTACAGCCAATAAGGAGTTGTTTACTCCCGAGAGCACTCACCATCGAGAAAGGTGGAAGGCGGAAACCAGCGCCACCTTTAGGGCGTGGTACAATGCAGCTCTCCACAAAATGTTTTTACCACTAACTTTAAAAATAAAATAATTCTTCCTTACACATTACATCCCAATCTCAGTTTCCCCTCTCTCTACTTCTTTCAGCCACCCCCTCCACTGCTCCTCTGTTTCTCTTTAATATATATATATATCCTTCTAGGGATATCAAGCAAATGTGGCATAGCAAGATATAGTAAGACTGGGCAAAAATCTTCATATCAAGGCTGAATGAGGCAACCCAGCAGAATGAAAAAGGTCTCATGAGCAAGTGAAAGAGTCAGAGACACCTCCACTCCCACTGTTGGCCATCCCACAGAACACTCAGCTGTACAACCACAACATATATGCCAAGGATCTGTCTCAGACACATACAGGGTCCCTGATTGTCACTTTGGTCTCTGTGAGTCCCATGAGCCCTGCTTGGGTGATTCTGTGAGCCATATTCTCATGGTATCCTTGACTTCCTTCTCTTCCACATGTTTCCCAAGGTCAAGTGCTGGCTGTGGGTCTCTGCATCTGCTCCCATCAGTTGCTAGATGACACCTCTGATGACAATTGGTTTAAGCATTGATCTGGAGAATCAACCTTTTGTTGGCTTTCTTGGGATATCCATCAGAAAATACCTTGGTGAGGAGGACCCTAAGGGGGATGCAGGAATTGCCATGCATTTTGTTGTTTTTACAAAATAATGCTAAAATAAAGAAAAATCAATTGGCAGAGTGCACACTATGGATGCCTTCCCCACCCATGACTCCTCCCTGGCCTTGCCTGAGCCTAAGATCTCCTCTTCAAGTGGGCAAGGAGTCAGGTCTTAGTAAGAAAATATCTTAGGGGTGCAGTAGCTCTGCTGAAAAAGTAAGAGTTCAGTAGCTCCAATATCCTGTCAGGTCAAAGTGTCACAATATCAACCATCTGAAGCCAGTACCAGGTAACACCAGGAAGGACTAGTCTCCACCGCTTGGAGGTCAGGTGATTAAGAGATGGAAGCACTACTTTCCAGTATATATGGTTAATATTTTTAGAGCTTTGGACTGCCATGCATGTGTTGCTTTTTATTAAATTATAAGTACATTTTCTTTAAAGCCAAGAATGTTTTCAGTAGATCCATTTTGCTGGAGTCATAGAGTCATAGGAAGCAATTAATTACTGTGCATTTGATCATAGCGTCTCTGTTCAAAGTATTTCTCTTTCTAGCAGCTGTGAACTTGTAAATGACAGCTGAACACAGGATATGAAATTCAGCATTACTCCTCCTATGATAAGTCAAAGAATTATCAAAATATGTTGCCTGGGAAGCAAAGGCACATTAGGAATGCAAGCTCATGTTTCTTGGCCGCTGAATAATAGCCCTGATGCACAACCAACAAGCTTGCACTAGGAGTTTATTGGCTTATTTATTTTCAGATATCAGGCAAGCAAAAGACCCCATGCAAAAAATTTTGTTTCATTTGCTCTCTTGAGTCAGCTGCTGGCAAGGTACAAGGATGTGATTCTTTTAGAGGCTATCAATAATTTTTTCCATCAGAAAGCTATTTTAACTCATTGTTGATGTTTTTTTAAAATGCCACTCTTTAGTCAACACACTACCGATGACAGAGGACAAAAGATAGTGTCTTGGGAAATGTAAAGCATGAATCCTTTGGATGCAATCATTGCTTTATTCTACTGTCAGCCATTGAAGTATTTTCCTTCTCAAGTAAACCCAGCAACACTGGCAAAAATTCCCTGTACACACTCCTCCGCTTTTCTCCCAGTCTCAGTTGGTGCAGAATGATGCTTGTGGTTCTGAGCTAAGACTTTTGATATTATACTGATTACCAGCTAACAACTTTGGATAATTTCCTTTACTCTTCTAAGTTTCTCTTTGGAAAATGCAGGCTACCGGGCATGCTTTTTTCGTGGGAAGGGGTACTTGGAGTAACAGGATAATATGCTGCAGAATCCTGGCAGCAGAGGAAAGCTGTAGCATCGGCCATTGTGTTGTAGGTGTTGTGCAGCATGGTAGTGTAACAGCCTGGTTGGTTGGCAGGCACCTTAGGCCCCTTTTCTATTTTGTGATGGCTTCATAGCTGATCCAAACATGAACAGCAAGTTCCTGTTGATTTCCAAGCCCTTCACATTTCATGGCCTCATTTTGCCTTGTAGCCTAATATTAATCTATCGCACTACTTAAATACATGTATATATATATATATATATATATATATATATATATATATATACACACACACACACACATATACCTGACACTGGACACCTTTTAAAAACAAAAAATTATTTCTTATGGTTGAGAAGGGTAGAGAGGCCAAGACCAACTTGATAAATTCAATATCAGGTATGATCTGCTGTCCACTTTCAAAATGGAGTTTCGGGCAGAAGGAAAGAGCACTGTCCTCATAAAGTGAAGAGTGAAAAGACAAAGCCCCTTTATGAGGCTACTACTCTGCTTGCGGCACCAATGATGACTTAATGTCCTCAATGAAGTTTCCATCTCCATATGTCATCACATTGCTAGTGTCCAGGATCTTATAGCAAATAGCCTGGCCCACGGCTCCATGCTGTGACCCCTTCTTTGCAGCCATCGCCCCACGGCTCTATGTTGTGACCCCTTCTTTGCAGCCATCGCCCCAGGGCTCTATGCTGTGACCCCTTCTTTGCAGCCATCGCCCCAGGGCTCTATGCTGTGACCCCTTCTTTGCAGCCACCGCACCATGGCTCTATGCTGTGACCCCTTCTTTGCGGCCATCGCACCAGGGCTCTATGCTGTGACCCCTTCTTTGCAGCCATCGCCCCAGGGCTCTATGCTGTGACCCCTTCTTTGCGGCCATCGCACCACGGCTCTATGCTGTGACCCCTTCTTCGCTGGCAATGCTCTGTTCCATGTCCTCCCCGCTGCTGACATTACTCTTCTGCACAGGCAGACTAGGAAGACCCTGGCTGTCTCAGGAACGAGCTCACTCCTCGTCTCTGAAAAAGGCGCAGACTTACAGCACTGGATCTGTTCAATCTTCCATGAAAGGGATAGAAAGGGAAAGCAATGAAATTAAATCTCAAGACAAGATTTTACCTTGTCCACACTACCTTATACACAGGCTCAGAGTGTGATGAAAAATATCAGAATTGGGTTACATATGAGATATCCTAAAGTATCAAATTAACTGGCTTTAATTTCAATACAGATGGGTTATGTATCTGCCCTTCCTCTCCATTCAAATCCCACTCGTTATTTTAAATTATGTTATAAGTATTCCTTTGAAGAATGAGCACACATAATGATGCCCTGTACTTTTCACTAGTACTTATGAATTCCAGACTTGAGTGGAGGTTATTTGGGTACTCTGGAAGTTTCTGTCTATGTTCTAGCTTATCCAATACAAAGCCAGAGCTCCAGTTTTTCTTTCTTATCCATGGTATATAATTCATGTTCCTTTCCGCATTGTGTCACCCCTGTGACTCTAGCACACACCAATAGCTCCATTTTCTATATGAATAACAACTACTGGGAGAGACTCAGACCTACAGTGCCTCATCCAAAATGACATCATATTACCACGGCCATGGCATCAACCAAGGAATAAGCAATGGCATTCTTTCTTTTTAATAACTCAGCTAAGCATAAGAAAAGAGTATTGCTGCAGCTGTTAGAATGGCATGCACACAGGGAGATGCACACAGGGTGAGGGGTGCTCCTTTAATAATGTGATACAGGAAATCTTGTGATGCCTCAAGATGGATTAGCTATTCTTAGTTTCAACCTGAAAGTGACTTTTCTCACACATAAGAATTGCAGACATCATCAATAACAGAAATCCTTTAAATTTTTTTCCTTCTGGTTCCCAAATTACTAATCCTCACACAGGGAATACAGCTGTTTAATCTATCTCTCTTTGGAACTACAAAAGCTGGAAATCTATATGACCATAGGCAGCATATTGGGGGCAATATTGATGAGAAACAAAGTCTAAAAACTGTATTTAAGGGACTCAGAGTGAATGACACTGGAGGCAGAAAAAATCATTTCATTTTCATCAAAAAATCAACTCAATACTCAAGTCCTTTGGGGGTACATGTATATATATATATGTTCTCAGACTTTATTCCACCTGCCTTCTCCAGGACTTATGGGATTTACAAGAAATCTTGAAAAAAGAGTCTCGATCTCTCTCTCTCTCTCTCTCTCTCTCTCTCTCTCTCTCTCTCTCTCTCTCCTCCCTTCCTTCTTTCATCTCTCTCTCAGAGTCTGCCTACCAACAGAACATGCAGCCCATCTTTTCCAGCTGCCCTAGCAGCCTTTTCCTCAGAAGCAACACACACACAATATGCACACACATACACACATATACACACATTCATACACATATATACATACACATACACATACATACATACATATATACATACACACATACACACATATACACACACATACACACACATACACACATACATACATACACACATATACATACATACACACACATATATACATACACATACATACACACATATATACATACACACATACACACATATACACACACATACATACACACATATACATACATACACACACATATATACATACACACATACATACATACACACACATACATACACACATACACACACATATATACATACATACATACACACATACACACACATGCATACACACATGCATACACACATCACACACATACACACACATACATACCCACATACAAACACACATACATACGCACAAAACACAACACACACATACACATCACACACCACACACATACATACCCCACAATACACACACATCACACACACATACATACACACACATACACACAAATACACACCACACACACATACACAACACACACCATACACACACCCCACAATACACACACACACACACACCACACAACAAACCCCATCACAAATTAGGATCCTAGAGTCCGTCTCTCTCACTGTGCCCTTCAACATTCTGCTCCACCCAGCACAGCCTCTGGTCAGCTCATAACCGTCTAAACCGCTAGGGACTCTGACCTTCTTGCAGCTTCTCCTGTGTGCCCTGCACAATGTTCTGGGAAAGTATTATCTTCCTAGGAAATAACCTTGTATCCTATGAAACTGGGAGGTGAAAAACAGGGAAAGGTCCACACCAATTCATACCTCAGTATCTTTTTCCACAATGAAGATACAAATAGGGTGTGGGCGTCCACGGGTAGATCAGATCTTTTTAGATAAGAGCAGCCTGAGATATGCAGAGAAGAAATCAATGTGTACCAGAATTAGTCAAGAGAAGGATAATCTCTATGTTTTGGGGAGAGGGAGGAGAAGAAAAGAGGGCAGAGGGGCTGTATGCCATCTCTTTTCAGCCTGAGGTCTACATGTACGAATAGTGAACGCTGAGTCGACCCCTTTCTGCAGCACATTTAGGATCATCCCAAACCACAAGCTACAGAGTGCTTGCTACACATTAGACACTAGGTCTGTGTTACTAAGTGCTTGACACTGGGTTTGTGTGATGCCCAATTAATCAAAAAGTCACATAGGAGATACTCCAGATATACAGCTCTGCCGAGAGGACTGTCTCAGCCAAGGCTATTGCCATCTTATGAACAGGATGTGAAAACCGCATTTTTTTTTTTTTTTAAAACTTTATTTATTTATTATTTATTTATTTATTTGCCTTGGTGTTTGCCTGGAACTGGAACTACAGACAGTTGTTAGCTGCCATGTGGGTGCTGGGAATCGAACCCGGGTCCTCTGGAAGAGCAGACGGTGCTCTTAACCGCTGAGCCATCTCTCCAGCCCCAAAAACCGCATCATTTTAAAGGACATCCAGATGTTAGTACAATTTTACATATCACGGGTGATTTGAAAAGTAGTCCACCCTTTGTCCAATTTATTATGGTACTCAGTTACTCGAGAGACAGAACTTTTGGAAATCAGCCATCTATATTTAATGCAAAGATTAGCACTTGCCAGAAAGGAGTGGAGATAAGACCAGTTTGTCATGCCCATCACATACCCAGCCAGCACAAGGCACAGTATATAGTCTCAAGACCTTAATATTTCCCTGCATGATTATTTACAAAATGGTCCTGAGTAGAACAACAGGATCTTAAATAGGTTGGTGACCAGGCAACCAGCCAGACTATCTACATGAGGGAGATGAGGCAGTGGAACATCTCATGGCACAAGTAATTCATTAGTACATGTTTACTGTTAAACAGAGAATCCTAGAAATCATGTAGATTAGCTAATAGAAGTGATGGATTGCTCATTATCCTCTCACCTGGGAATAACTATGTTAATAACTTGGTATATATTTTACTTGCACATAGAGCACATTTATAATTTTCACAGGAATAGTGCCACTGTGCATATTGCCTTTTTAGCTTTCTTTTAAATGTAGGAATATATTTTCATATAAACAAACAAACTCTTGCCTAACCACTGTTCTATTTACAGGGAATCCTGTTGCATCATATTAGAATGTGCAAATTCTCCCCAGTTTTTAGCATTGTTAGCAATGCTACAATAAATGAATGCACTATAGATGTATTTGCGGCTGCTCCTTTGAAACTAATTCTTTCAAAAGGAAGTGATGGAGAAATCAAAAACGCTGTTTTGAACCAGGCTGCAAAATTGCCCTTTAGAAGAGTCATTCCAATTTACAGTCCCACGTTGTCTGGATGAGGGTCCAAAACATAAATCTTAATGCTGGGTAGTCAACTCACTGACAAATCAAACTTATGATTTAAGGATCTGAAGCCCTTACAACGCACTGTCCATCACGCACATGAGTACACCTACAAATAAATTTACCATGTTAATAAACTATATACACATATATCTATGTACACATACATTAACTAAAACAAAAGTCCTAAGCAAAGAACTTGGCCTTTGCCATTAACCCCAGTATCATAGTCTGTTCCCTTGTTTCTCCAGTCACCATCCAGATTCTTGTGCTTCCCTGACAATTCTACTCATCCATGAAAGTCCACTTGCTACAACATCATATACATGAAGCTTTTTTGTTTCATTCTCCATCAGTCACTCTGTTCCTTGCCACACACATCATTCTGTTTATGTCTATTTTGCAATATTTATATCACACTGAAATGAAAATATTATTCATGCCTGTCTCTTCCTTATTGCAATGAATTCTCAATATTTTCTGGATTTAGAATTTTACTGGGCTATAAGAGATGCTTAATAGGTAGGTGATAAATCTGCAACAGGCAAATGGATGAGTAAGTCATGCATCTTCTTGCTTCATCTACTACTTCTCTGAAAACCTCAAAGACTTACTCAAAATCACTAGAAGATCATCCTTGTTTACATCCAAGGGTCAGAGTCTCTCCTGAGGTGCATCAAAATCTAGTATTTTTTTTTCTTCCTGTGAACAAGAGCCTGCTGCCAGTTCTAACAAGGGGAGCAGTTGGCAAAAGTCCTTCCAAAGGCCTAATACAGAGGGATAAGCCAGTCCTATCCCCAATTCTTGGAGGGAGAGGAAAAGGGTTCCAGGTGAACAAGGGTGGGCTGATAAACGTGCAGGAAACAGTGTCTTTGCATTTCCTCCCAACAGTGATTACAGGATCGCAAGGGAAATAAACAAGGAGATTCTGTGGGGACCACGTTTCTACTGTGGTTATTTCAGCCTGTAGAACTCAGGCTAAGAAACAACACAGAATGTTCTCATGCCACTTGAGCAGGTTTCAGCTTGGCTGGTGCTTTCAATGTGCACAGCACCATTTCCCAAGGCACACCTCACCCTTTGTTTGTTTGTACAGTAGAACATATTCCCCGGTGCTTTGCAAGTAAGCTCAAATCATAGACATACGCACCAATGTTCTGTGAAATTGCAGCCAAGCAACATGCAGTAGCCATGGCAGCCCTACCACTGAACATCTGCAGGCAGCAAGGAGTTTGGGATTTGGGGATGAAGATTCTACATTCCCAACTGCACTCGAGGTCTGTGGCAGAATTAGTTCAAAATGTGGAGGCAGGGAGGATTCCATAGTCTAACACCCATGAGATTAAATTTCAGCTCTGCCATTTTCTATTATGTAATCCTGGGCAAACAGTTTATCTTGTTTATGAAATGTCAACGGCTCAGAGAGGTGCCAGCAGTCCAACTGTGTGAAACGCCACTTCCTGACACTCTCCATCATTGCCTTGCCATTTTGCATCCCTTCTGGCACTTGGGACAATCAAGATTCTGTAAGATGACTCAGTGTTTGTCCTCCGCTAGTAAGAAAGTGCCAAAAGGAATAGCCAGGTCTTTGTCTCACTCAACACTTCACAGAAACTTGAAAACTTGTTGGATGAATAAATGGGAAGAGTGACAGCATCAACCATCAGAGATCAAAGGAATGAGAAAACAAAGCACAGGAAAGGCTTAGGAAGAGTGTGGAGCACTGGGAACATACAATGTACACTCATCAGCAATCCTAATAATACCAGCAAACACTTCGTTACCTATCTTGTTTTTTTTTTTTTTTAAGATTTATTTATTATGTATACAGTGTTCTGCCTGAAGGCCAGAAGAAGGCGCCAGATCTCATTACAGATGGTTGTGAACCACCATGTGATTGCTGGGAATTGAACTCAGGACCTCTGGAATCTTTCCAGCCCCCCATCTTGTTTTTTAATCCAATACTAAAAGTATGGCTTTTAATCGTCACATTTTATATTTCTTAATAACTGACCAAGCCTCTTGCTAGAAAGGCTTTTCAGCTTACAAAAATATATACTATTACCTGCACCCACATAACTTCCTAGTCTTGAAAAGTTATATAGTTAATAAAATTTCAGTGCATTCTCTTTTTGCACACTAATCTATTTCATGGTAAACACAATGAATGATCTTGTTCTTTCCATGTGTAGCACTTCATGATTCTAGTGAACAAAGCTGGGAGAAAGGAACACACAACCATCCCTCACCACACTGCAGGCCGAGGTCTTGGTCACAGGCCACATGTGTGCTGGTGCACCACTGAGCTGCATGCCTGTGGCATGGTCTGTCCCTGAAGAAGTCACATCTGTAACCTGAAGCAACACTCATCAATGTAGTAGATGCCTCATCTGGTGTTCTAGAAGAAACCCTCCCACAATGATGCCTTCATACACTATTCAGGGTATTCCAGGATTCCCCAGGACCGTGGACTGCAGACTCACATGGGGATGCAGTCCGCCTGTTTTTTTTCTTGTTTGTTTCTTTTATTCCATGTAGATTTTGTATTCAGTCCTATAAAGTTTTGTTTTCCCTCCTTTTGTGCTCATTGTTCATCTCACATTTTTCCTCTCAGCTTCTGCATCCTTTTGCATTTGCATTCCTTTAAGGGCCTTTCAATATTATTTCTATATGCTCATGAAATGACCTAAGCAAACACATGCTCCAAAAGTTATGAATCCCTTAATTAGCTCAGTGAACTCTCTGACAGACAGGGGCCTCTGATTTAACTGATCGGTGCAGAAATGCTTTTTCTTCTGCTGATCCATGAAACACAGGTGGCACCTTCAACACTTTGAGCTGTAGATATTGAAAGTTCTCCTTGAGAAGAGTGGCTGGTCAAATCCTTGAAAACACGAGTTAGTATAACTGGTTCTTCTCTATATCTGAAGATGGCCCAGGATTCACATGCACACCAGACAGTTGATCAGGTGCAGCCAGGAGAACACGTCACCCAGCCGTCCCAACAAAACATGCTTCACACTTAAGTTTAGAGAAAGATTTTATAGAACCAGAAAAGAAGCACCAAAAAAAAAAAAAATCAAAAATGAGGAAGTAAAAAAATCAATAATTAGATAAACAAGGGATAAAATTAGTTCTTTAAAAACGCAGGCCTCCGGGCTGGAGAGATGGCTCAGCGGTTAAGAGCACCGTCTGCTCTTCCAGAGGACCCGGGTTCGATTCCCAGCACCCACATGGCAGCTCACAACTGTCTGTAGTTCCAGTTCCAGGCAAATAAATAAATAAAGCTAAAAAAAAAAAAAAAAAAAAAAAAAAAAAAAAAAAAAAAAAAAAAAAAAAAAAAAAAAAAAAAAAAAAAAAAAAAAAAAAAAAAAAAAAAAAAAAAAAAAAAAAAAAAAAAAAAAAAAAAAAAAAAAAAAAAAAAAAAAAAA
>PVIH01005440.1:0-65716 GCA_004025045.1 Sigmodon hispidus | reverse complement strand
GCACTAAACAGACTCAGAAGGTTGCATTTTTATGTTTATGTATTTATATATAGGGGGATCTAGGAAGAAATACATTGTCCATATAGATGAAATTCCCAAATTATACATGTGTATGTAAATAACTTTAAAGTAATTATATATTTCTAAAATAAATAATATTTACCTTATAAAACTTTTGCCTTGCCCTGTGGAAGGACCAAAGGGTTTTCTTGGAGTTTTAAAAATATAGTAACACAAGTCTTCAGAGAGTAAGATTCATAAGACTCATCTAGAAACCTTATGCTTTACTTTGGTCTCTCCAGAAATGACAGTGGAAAACCTCAGTCTCCTGGTAGCCCTGCTTGTGATTGCCTACAGGAGAAGCTGGGCTTGCTTGGAGGTACTGGCTGTGTGAATGTTAGGTGGGATGCAGGTTAATCATTCTCCTTCAATGGGAAATCCAGGTGATGATAGTTCAAGGTTCACCGCTAACCACACATCCAAGGACATAAGTGTGAGTCCGTACGCAGGCAGGCCCTGGCTACAGCTGCCTGTGCTGGCATATCAGGGGAGGTGGCCTTCTGAAGCAGAGGCCTTACCTGAAAGGCTTGGATGCTGGAGTCTATGTATTGACTGTACACAGAGAGGCTATTGTCCATGTCTCCAAATCTTTTCCAGCTTGAAGAACAGGAAGATAAGGGATGGGGAACTGGGGTGCCAGAGTAAAGGTATGTGTGTCTTTAAGTTATAAAAAAAGGGAATTTAGTTCTAGACTGGGAAGCAGGGTGATATGCCAGCAGCATGGAATGCAAGATTTCTTCTCATACAGTTCTTCAGACAGTGTA
Source organism: Sigmodon hispidus (assembly GCA_004025045.1). NCBI lineage: Eukaryota > Metazoa > Chordata > Mammalia > Rodentia > Cricetidae > Sigmodon > Sigmodon hispidus. The sequence continues at coordinate 64,892 of PVIH01005440.1, read as the reverse complement.
TTCAGGAGGTTGATTTAGTAGCTCTGGTTCCATTCTGAGAAGAATGTTGGCCTGCAAGGCCTCATGCACTGGTCACGGACTGTTTCCAATCAATTTCCTTCCCCCCCAGCTCTTTGCTCCCTACCCCCAAACAACAGCCACAAGGCCAACCTGCAGCTGATTGCAAGGCCTCCTGGGAATATTAAGAGCACGCAGACCCTAAGCAGCATGGAGAGAATTACAAAGCCTATATTGGTTTCTCTTTTCAGGACCCGAATCTCTTCCGTTCAACCGTGGATGAGCTCCATGGCTTTTGATTGCCAAGCCTGGGGGAGAAGTTCTAAACCCAGAAAATTCTGCAGAATTCATGCCGAACTCCTTCATTCTGAGCAGAGAGCACATCAATTTCCCCTTGTGGGGATGGCAGCCTTCACACAGCAGCCAGAGGGGGAAAAAAAAAAACAATTATGCTAACTTAGACCCTGAGGGCGTTATTATATTAAAGCAAAGAAAATAAATCTCCACACCCCAGCATGCTCGACTGAGGGTCCTCGGCTTCTCTGTGCCCTCAGCCCCTCCTCTGGACTCACAGTGAAGTAGAGATGGAGGAGAAAATGATAAAGCCATGCTGGAGATAGACCATTTTCCAGATCACTCATTAAACCACCAAATAGTGAAGTCTTGGGAGGGCATTGTTTGAGCCCTGAGAGCTGAGATTGAGTGAGATAGACCCAGATGAACTGAGAGTAATAAGTATCAAAAATATCAAATTTCACTGAATTTAAATACAGCCAACAAAAATCTGTTGAACTTTCCCCCAGCTGAAGTTTCCTGCCCAGCACATTCAGTTTCAATGGGAGCTAGACTGCTCCCAGGAATCGCCTAGTGAAAAATGTACTGTCCACATGCACTGCCTCAGAAAGGATGGGAGAGGGGGAATTTGACCCAGGTTCTGCTAATTATAAAATTATTTCAGCTCTAAAATTCTTTATTTTTAAAAAGATGTGTATGTGTGTTCTGTCTACATGTTTGTCTGTGCATCACATATGCGCAGTGTTCATAGAAGCCAGAAGGGGGCATCAGAACCCCAGAACCCCAGCTAGCTGTGTGCTCCCATGTGGGTGTTGGAAATTGAATCCTGGTTCTCGGAAGAACAGTCAGTGCTCTTAGCCACTGAGCCACCTCTCCAGAGCTGTGTTGTTTATTTTAATAATATCCAATATACAAAATGGTAATGGTTCCCAGTAATTCAGAGGACTGGGATGTGCCCTACAGTGGGAGAGAAACGGAGAAGTATAAGCTTAAGCAGGCAGTGATAACACACCTTTGACCCCAGCACTTGGGAGGAAAGCAGGTCTTTCTGAGTTCGACTATGTGCAACTCCTTAGACATGAAAGTTCATGAACCTCTTCCAACTTCATTCTAGGATGTTGACTAGTTGGATCCTTGTGTGGGAAAGTCACAGCTACTGTGAGGTCATGGGTACAACAGTCCTGTCATACTGTCATCCAGAAGACACTGTGCATGAATACAACAGTCCAGTCATACTGTCATCCAGAAGACACTGTGCATGGATACAACAGTCCTGTCATACTGTCATCCAGAAGACACTGTGCATGAATGCAATGCTTCCTGTCATGAAGACAAAGTTTCAGTCCCCCCAACCTCTGGCTCTTACAATCCTTTCTTCTCCTTCCTGTGTGATGGTCCCTAAACCTTAGGGGTGGTATAGATGTCTCACTAATGGTCGAGCAGTCCACTGACACTCTAACCAGTAGGTTTCTGAGTTTACTACCATCCACTGCACAAAGACACAACACTGAAACCCATTTTGACCGAGTTACAAACTACAGGTGCTCACTCGTGCCCAAGGTCAGGACTCAGTCTTGGTTGAGATGTTCAATGTTGGTGGATTTTCTGGCTATCTCACTAAGAATGGGGTCTGCAGCAGGTGATGAGGCTCACATAAATATCTGAAACCCTGGGTGTAAATGCTGCATTGGCTGGGGCTAGAGTTAGCAAGGCCACAATAATCAAAGATACGGAGAGGTTGGATCCCAAGCTCCTGCTGAAACCCAAGCTGCTTCCTAGTGAAGAATTAGAGAGCAAGAAGTTCCGGAAAGCAGCAGGGGAGACAGTGAAGACTCCAGAGCTCACTCCATATGTTCATGGCAGGGTGACAATCACTCAACACATTAAATGCTGCCCGCGAGGCTTGAATCTATGTGTTTCAAAAAAAGATGTGTCCTTTTACATTAATGCATTATTTATACTACCCAAGAATTAAGAGATAAAAAGGAGATATTAGCAAGTGGATCAAGCATAGGCATCAGCATAGCCTCTCCCTCCTTTGCCTTGTTCAGTCCTCACTGGCATGGGCAGCCTATGAGGACCTTCATTTCAGAGCCAAGTGTGTAGGCAATGAAAGCAGGGTGACCAACATACTAACTCCTGTAGGCGCCAGCTCTTCATCACAAAGCCTAGCACCTACTGGATGAATCAGCAGGTGGAGCTGAAGAGCTGTCTGAGCCACTGAGTTAGGGGACATCCCAGACAAGACTGTGCAATTTATACCAGATAACTGACATGAGAGACCTGATGTATTCCTGCAGGTCCTGAGGATGCTTGCTGTAGAAACCCAGTGAGAAATGAAGGCTCACCCGCTTCCTGTAACCTTTCACTTGCTCACCTGTAATGTAGGATCCACGCTGAACACTGAAGAGCTGTAGACAGAGCCCTGCCCTCATGAAACTCATCACTGACAGGCACAACATAGTTTTCTTTCATGTACTCTGGCATCAGATAGGCTTTGTTCAAGTCACATCCTGACTGTCACAGGGAATCTGAGAGTGTACCCTCGGGCTTATAGAAAACTGACTCATCGTTGCATATAAAGCAAGGACTGGTAAACCCGCCCAGTAGTTCTCCATCTTCTAACGTTACCTGAAGATCTCACTTTAAGCTTCATGCCTGGGCTCCTTACAAATTTTGGTTTAGTAAATACCAAATCCCCAGTAATTTTCAAAGTCATAGGTACTTCTACTGAAGAGCCAGTGAGAAATCCTTTCTTCTTTAGAGTTGGGTGCTGAGCAACAGTAATACTACCTGCTTAATAAACATGCAACCATTGGCTTTGATGCCCAGGAACAAATAGTGGTTGTCTGCATCAATAAATGTGAGATGCCCAAAGCCTTTATTCAAAACTGATCAATGAGCAGAGAACACTGAATTCTGGTAGCTTTCTTACAAAGAAAAAAAAAAAATGGCTTCCCCTTTATAACCTGACCAAAATACAGTAACCTCCTGAATTATTCATTTCAGTTGCTGTGACAAAGCACCCTAATGAAAGCAGCTTTAAGAGACAGGGATTTTGATTTGGATTACAGTTGCAAGGAAAGGGTGGTAGGAACAGATGCTAGCTGGTCACACCACGTGCACACACAGGAAGCAGAGAGGGAGGAAAGGAAGGGGATCCAGGCTATTAACAACTCAAAGCTCATATCCAGTGATGCACATCCTCCAGCAAGGCTCTACCCCTACAGATTGCATAACCTTTCCAAACACGGCCATCAGCTGGGGACTGAGCATCTAAACATATACTAGGAGTGGTGGTTCACGCCCATTATTCTGGCACTTAGAGGGTGGAGGCAGAAGCAAAGTCCAAAGTCATCCTCTGCTACACAGCAAGTTCCAGGACAGCCTGAGCTCCAGGAGACACTATGTCTAAACAAGATAAGCATGCTAAAAAACAATGGAAGAGGGAGGTCCATGAATTCAGAAAGCCCAGGCTGAACAAGGACATCCTTCTGTAAGTTCAGGAAAAATTAATTTCATATAAAAATCAGAACAAATGAAATCACACAAAATGTGATGAGAACAGGAACTAAGCAATATCCCTTCAAAGAAGCTACAGACATGCCCTGGAACAGTCATAGCTGTGGAGTCTGTACTCTGAGACACAAATACAAACCAGAACGAGAGAAGGAAAAACTCAGAAATGAGGTGGGTGCAAAAGGGAGGGGCCGTCAAACATGGATCGGAAGCCAGGGGGAAGAGCCAGAGACACAACAGCGGAAACCATGAGACAGCCTAAGAAAAGCAGGAAGGAAAGAGTAAGTGGACAAAGTGAGTGTGGAGTGATAAAGCAGGACTATACCACTGGAGAAACAGAGGCAGTGGCAGAAGGGGAGGGAAGGGGGTATCCTGTGCTACATGGGAGGAAAGCACGGAAAAGAGTGTAGGATCGAGAAAAGGGAAAGAAGTGAAAAGCATCGACGAGCAAGTTCTAAGGCTGGGTACTCCAAGAATACCCGCAGTGAGAACTACAGAAATTAGACCAGTCTGTGAAAGAAGAAACCCAAAGAAAGGAGAACAGAAAAACACCAAAACAAACACTCTCGAGACGCCCTCAAACATGATATAGAAAAAGAACGCATTGCATGCTGGAGAATATGAGCTCAGGACATTCACTGCTTTGAAGGCTAAGAAAATAATCCTTTGAGTATGCAAAAAGGGAGCACATGGCTCATAAAAAAGGATATTATCAACGACAATGCTTTATGATGGAAGGAAAGGGTAACGTTAAGATAACCGAGGGACCAGTGGGAGTGAACAGTTTCTGTCTAGCTGCACTGCTCTTGACACTTTGCCTCCTACTGGGTTGCCTTGTCCAGCCTTGGTATGAGGGCTTTCACCTTGTCTTCTCGTATTTTCTTTCTTCTGTTGTCTCTTGAAGGCCTGCTCTTTTCTAAGGAGGAAACAGAGGAGGGGTAGATCTGGGGAAGGAGGTGTGGGAGAGGAAACTGATGTGGGTGTGCTGTATAAGAGAAGAATCTTCAACTAAGAAAAACAAGAAGGAATCCCTTGAAAAATTTCTTAGCATGGTATGACTCAAAAGTTATCATTCCATTTGTCCTTCCAAGAAATGGAGAAAGTAAGTTGTGTAAAGGAGCATCAGCCAGAGGACTAGGTGAACATCAAACATGCACACTCTTGAGTCCAGGACCAATATGGAGCTTCCAGGAATGAGAGCGCTAAGGCTATCTGCTCATGCTTGAGCTATGCAGAAAAAGAGGGTGCTCAAACAGAGGGAAAGTAGGGGACACCAGCAGTTCCACTGGTGTCCCCTGGATGTATTTATTATGTTTAGACTCTCTCATGGTAGCATGAGACTAGTCTAATTCCATTATTCCCCATGTTCATGAGAAGAAGTTCCTTGTTTATGGAAGATGGGCATAGAGATAAAATAGCAGGAGAAGCTTGTTTTACAGCCTTACCTGGGAACTGCAGAAGCCAGGCATCATGGGGACTCTCAGGTCACTTTATTAGGAAGTAAAATTCTGTATGATGTAGGTACTAAGGCAGGAGGGTCATGGATGCCAGACCAGCCTGGGCTACATGACAGGTGACAAGCCAGGCTAGGCTACATAGTGAAGCCCTGTGTTCCAAAAACCAACAGAAAAGGAAAAACTTTGCATGTGAGAGAGAGACACACACACAGAGAGACAGAGGCAGACAGAGCCCAGAGAAAGAAAAAGTAGACTGGAAGCGGAAGCAGCAATAAGCATCTCTAACAACATACACTCTCAGATCATGGTCATGCAATGCTTCTTAATACTTTAATTGTACTCATCTCTTTATTCATGTGCACATGCCTTTGTCCAGGTGCACCCATGGCAGGGAACAGCCTGTACGAGTGCATTCTCTCTGTATGTCATATGGTATCCAGCATCACTGTCAGGTGATCAGGCACCTTTATCTGCCATCTCACCAGCTCTGGCTTTGAAACATTTTCAATTTAAAAAGTAAATAAGCCTTTTATAGGAAAGGGCTAATCTCTAAGGTAAACCTGGGATGTTTTCCCACCAGTTGATGAGAAAGCTACTAAACACAGTTGAGACCATGTCGGGACTCTTGCAAGGTGTGATGAAAAGGTTCTCCCTAGCTGAGACAACTCTGCCTTCTAAGGAAGTAGCCAGTGCAGTTGATCAGAGCCCAGCAAATTAAAATGAATTAGCTAATTTAAATTATTTTTAGTCCACTTAGCTACTTTGGAGGAAGACAAAGGCCTTGAGAATTAGTGGCTGGTGGGAAAGACTTAGGCATGCTTTACCTTTAACTGCTCATCTCTAGGAACAAGGAACCACCTCTGACAAAGCTTCAGCACCTAGAAAGCCTCTCCTCTTGCAAACACCAAAGAATTCAGGCATCTAACTAAAGAGCACACATAGACTGCTCAGAGAGCAGAGGAACAGACAGAAGATCCGGTGTGGTTCCCAAGAGCATGCCACCGCCACTCTGCCAGGACAATGGGAGAGAGTGTGAGAGAGTGTCAGCATGCAGCTGCCCACCTGAGGCAAAAGGACAAACCCAGGAGTAGCCTGACGGATGACTGACACAAGGAGACAGAAATCAGGACAGTGGGAGCTGACCGTAGTAGGAGTTTCAGGCTTGGCCTAGCAAACCCCCCACCCCCATCCTGAATCCACCCGCTGCTGCTTAGCCCCTCAGAATTGACTCAGACACATATGAATTACACGCCGTTCAGCCTATAAATCTGTCATGCCACATGGCTGGTGTCACCTGTGCTTTTGTATCTTGTCCTCTCAGCAGCTGGACTGCTTCTCTCATGACTCCGCCTTCCTGTCCCTGTATCTATGCTCGGATTTCCTGCCTGCTTCTAAGATGGCCTACCATAGGCCAAAAACAGTTCCTTTATTATCCAACGATAATTCACAGCATACAGAAAGACACCTCACATCAGCTGACAAGAAAACTGTGAAGGAAAGGGGAGAAGAAAAGGAGGCTAGCAGCCCAAACCACACGTGGAGGACATTGATGGAGACAAGACTAGACTGTGGCTTCCTGAAGGTGTTCCCAGTGAGGGCCATTATAGTGCTGACCAAATACACACACTAAAGCAACCAGGTACACAGTCCGGAGGGTGGCTTCCTTAGTAAAACACAGACTAGGGTACTTGCGGTGGCTACAAAGTACCATTTCTTAATCTAGGGTGTTGACAAGAATCATCATACATAATACTGTAACAAAAACTGTACACTTAACAAACGTGGCTTTATCTATTTCATTTCCAGATTTTTCCAGTTTTCCAGACACAAAGTGAGTAATAAATATTTAAAATAGATCTAACCTCCAATGCCTTTTTCTTGGTAAATTCATGTTGAATAGGTTACTTTATTTAGACTGGGAACTTGCATGCTTCTGGGACATTATTACTCCTTAATCAAACAACTAAGGTTCCCTGTGTACCATGAATTTCTGCTCTGTGTCATGCATGAGCTTGAACTTTCTGGTACTTGCTTCCTCTCATAGCTTGGTTGACATGAGCTGAAAGGTCTTACTGTGTTCTGGCTTCTGCTATTGCTGATGCTCCAATTGTGAGGGATGCTTTATTGTATGAGCTTGTTTGTATATTGAGGAGATCATGGAGGACACCCAGTCAGCACAGAGTAGCCTGCTTCCCTGCCCCGTCCCATCGTTACCTGGTGCTGCCCCTGTGAGCATCTGGGAAGCTGAGAACAGACTTTTCTTTTTTTTTTTTTTATTTTATTATTATGAACAAAGAAGTCACACTTTCTATCCTTGTATATCTTTACTCAAGGTCCCTTCCCCCTCCCACCACATCAGGTCATTCTCTCTTCTCCACATCTCCCCATCCCCTCTCTGGGCAAGCAGCAGGCAGTCCCAAGGTCCCCCTGACCCAATATTGCTTAGATCAGCCTCCACTCCTGGCAGATCCAGTTTTCTCTCCCCAACCTCAAAATTGAGTCAGGTGAGAACAGACTTTTCTTATCTATATTTAGAGGGCTCAGCACCCCAGCCTGAGCATCACACGGCACATCCAGAGAGCTGAGGGTCAGTCAGAGAGTTTACCTCAGGAAGGTTCCTAGCAAAGCCTCAGTGTGCTGGGTTTATGAGCAATGGGAAGCAGCTTGCTCTTTCACCAGATGAAGTAGTTTCTCCATCAAAGGCTGGACACATCAATTTTCAAAGTTTTTCAGTTAATTTATTATTTGATAATTGCATACATGTATATAATACACTCTCACCACATCAATTTATGCACAAAGCAAAGGAACCATAGCAGTTGCAAAGCTACAGAATTTTTCTATGACAGCTTAAATCTCAATCCAAGAAACAATGACAGACAGACAGACAGACAGTGATAGGATGACAGAACACTGGCCACATGGAAGAGACTGTCCTCAACAGGTTACATGCATTTATTATGTAGTTACTCACCCAACCCAATTAGAGGTGATGCCTGCTTTACAGATAGTGGTAAGGAGGAACAGAGACGTTAAGTACCTGCCCCAGATCACACAGCTAATAAACACTGCTAGAATTCAACCTGTGAGGTCTCCTCCAGACCCTGTGCCATCAGCCACAGGTTACTTCACTGCCAGTGGTTTTTCAGGATCTTGAAAAGCGACAGAATGTATCTGAATGCTGGCTGCCTTGTCCAATTAGTATTTTATACAGCTCCTTCTGGGAAGAAGCACAGCTGATCTATGATCAAACAGCATCCATTCTGTTTCCTTAATAGTTAATGGCACGGAGGCTTCTCTTCATTCCATGCTCCTGCGTCTTTATGCTACCCTCATTTCCCAGTTCAACTGTTCCTGTCACCTCCTTATCGACCTTTCTGTCACAAGTTCTAACTGTAGATGAAGATGTGTGATCCAAATAAAAACCCAAGAGGTGCCATAGTAGCCAAGTGGTACATCTACACCAGCCCAAACACTTCCTAGAAGCAAGGGCTGGAGAGACAGAGGGGGCAGCATCAAGCACACCCAGGTCCTCACAAACCCAGAGGACTTCAAAGGCAGTATCAGCATGAAGACATTAAATAGACCCAGCATGAGCACAGAAGCAGGCTGCCTGGGCCTGCCCTCAGAGACCCCGTGAGGAAACAGCTGTAGATGCTTATCTGCACCCCTCCCTAACTCCTCCAACCACCCCCCCGGGGCTTGGGTCTTCTGATCAGAGGCTCCAGTGCTGGCCTCCTAAGCTGTGCCCCCTGGCAGGCAGGCAAGCTCTGGGCAGGAAGGAGACTCCTCACATGATTCAGCATAAGCCTCGGTTGCTCCCTTCCTGAGTTACACACTGCAAAGAGCATGCTGGAAAAGCAGACAAAATGGGGCCCAACTTGGACAAGAAGGCTCCTGCTGCTCGGGATCTGGGTCTCTGCATACTTGCCAGTCCGTGGTATCTCCTTACTCCAGCGCCTCACAAGGGACACAGGTAGGTGGACAGTGGGTTCAGACACCCCGGTCTCACATCTAAATATAGGACAGAGGGGAATGCCCCTCACCCCCATCTGCTCTGCTTTCCGGCTCGACTCTGCTCGGTTCCTTGAAGAACCAGGGCTTTCTCACCAATGCTCTGCGGTAGTTCACAAAAACCAGGGTGGACTGGGCTCCACCTTTATTTGATGGAGAAAATATCTGAGCATTTTTCCCTCCTAGAAACCCTGCAGCAGGGGATGATTCCTTGAAGGTCCGAGAACAGCTTGGGCTCCAAGAACAGAAAATGATATTGGACAGTGGACAGAAATCCTTCCTCACGGGGGGCTATGGTTTCTTCTTAAGTGAAGCAGGCAGCTTCGGAAATACCATTTAGAAGCAACATGCCTAAGTCAGTGTTGTAATAATTCTTTCCTTTAATTCTCTCCATCAGCTTATTTCATGAAATAATCTCTTTCAAAATCTATGTAAGGCTTTGTATCATACTCACACTTCTCATTTCTACCGCATATTCTAACCAAATACCCCAGTTTTGTCTTTGTGGACGTGAGATGTTTGATTTAACATCTTGTGATCTTCTCCTTTCCCTTAGGAGGAAACAGAACGCAATGTGCTACTTCTCCAGCATCGGAGTTTCCCGAAGGATTCTTCACGAAGCAGGAAAGCACAGACGGAGGCATAGTAATCTACCTTCTCATTATCCTCTACATGTTCATGGCAGTGTCCATCGTCTGTGACAAGTACTTCTTGCCCTCCCTGGAAATCATCAGTGACTGTAAGTTTCTGGGAAGTTCTCCTGTGACCTTCCAGAAGAGCTTCAACAGATTGGCTTGAAACAGCTCAGTAACAGCTCTGTCCATCTCAGCTGGTGGCAGTGCGCCAATGTCTGTCCTGGGGTCCTGTGTGGTTCATCCTGGGAGTTCAGACAGGAGCACAGCTTGCAGTTATTATTACATATTGCTTACTTCCAGAAGCTTCCTGTCTGTTCTAGTATCCAGGTTAGGGTTAGGGTTAGGGTTAGGGTTAGGGTTACCTTTTTCATTTTTATTCTGGGTAGATAATAAGCAGATGTGACTGAGGACCTCCATTATCTCTACTCCTTTACTGACATCTTGCCATTAAGAAAACTTATATTCATGAAGCAATAAATAAATAAATCCTAAACTCCAAGGGAAATAACCTAAGATATCAGATAATAATAAATTTGGATATTAAGCATTAAGTGTTGGTAGCTTCTGGAAACAAGATCAGATAGTCAAAGCCTCTAGCACTGTAGATTTCCCAGAACTCTCAGCATAGGCCTTTGTGGTGCACTGGTTCCTAAAACAGGGGAAAGCAGTGGTTATGCCATCTACACAGAAAAGGCAGTGTCTGTTGTCTGTCTCAAAGGTGGTTAAATCATTGAGCATCTTCATTTCACAAAATCAAAGTTAAGGGCTGTGTCCTATCTATCACAACACTACAGGGAACAGCATCTTCTCCAACTCCATGCCACACATGGTACACATGCATCTCTCTCTCTCTCTCTCTCTCTCTCTCTCTCTCACACACACACACACACACATGAACTGAGTGTCAATTCTCTTTTTCCCATCCTCCACCCTCCACCTTTGCTGCAATACTAAGTTATTTTTCTCTTTCACATACAGCAGCCGTATCCTTAATAACTGAAACAGCACGTGTAACAGCAGAGAATGGAATGTCTATTTGTTCAATAAGAATAAGAAGTTTATAATTCTTAATATCTAAGTAGATGTAAGTGTAGTTTTTATATCTGTAGTATATTTTATGTTGATAATACATTATTTTAATGTTAGCTTATTTTTACTTAATGAAATACAATAACAACCTAAAACCACCTATATTTGCATCTTGTAAAGATCCCTTAACCTTCCATTTAGCAGAGTACTTTCTGTCAGCCTTGAGTATTGCTATTATATACCTATCCATTCATTCATATATCTAGCCATTAATTCATGTATTTATTCATCCATACATTCCAGGGTCTTAACATATTCTCTATATTTTTATGTAGATATTTTTAGTATATTGCGAATCTTCAAAACCATGATTTTTAATGATAGCATGAGAGCCTATGGTCCAATGAGCAAAATGAGAACCTAACGTTAGACTTTACTTATAGTGTCCAGTGAAATTTATCATTTTAAGCTAAGGACCTCATAGGATTGCTTTAAACAATATGCTCATATTGTATTGATTCTTTGCACACTTCTCTGATAATTTTCTGATTAAAGGACAAAGCTATGCGTATTTAAGCCTTATGATAAATATTGGCAAAAATATTCCATGAAGGGCGTGTCAGTTCCAACCTCCATAGCACACAGCAGTGTCCATTCCTGAAAATGAGTATCACTTTTAATATATCTTTGTGAATTCTGTTAAACTAAAACTCCATGCTATAGAATTTATATTTCTCCCATGTGTGCAGTAGGCTGTTTACTGAAAATCATTGCCTTATTTTGAGCTGTCCTGTGTGCATTTGACTGGGGAGTGTCTGTCTTGTTTTTCTTACTAACATTTTCAAGATTCTAAAAAGCTCACATGGATACTAACACTAACATAATTTTTATAAATTTTCATGGCTTGTCATTCCTTTTTATACTGTATGCATTCATAGTGTTGAAGGTGAAACATTTTAAAATTAGGAAGTCGGCTTGACTTTCCTTTGGCCTTGTATTTGGAAAGATATCTTTAACTGCAGCCTCCAAAAGCTGCTGTTTCTTCTCACCTGGTTTTCTCCTACGTTTACTCCTCCCACCCCAACATCTCCATAGAATACATCATTTTGCAAATGTGATATATATATATATATATATATGTCTGTTTCCATAATCCTAACTGTAATGATCTTTCCATTATGTCAGCACTGCACATTTAGTTAGAAAATGTGAAAAACTGAAAATGTAAAATATTGCTCACATCTCACTAAGAACTGTAAAGTTCAATGACTCAACTGAGCTGACAGTGTAAATCTAGCAAGATTTGTTTATAAAAATTGCCTGTAAGAGGCAAAATATTTAAAAAAAAAAAAAAAAACCTTCCAGTCCTGCAGAAGACATAACGTATTGCATTGGAAGTTATACCATGCCCCCCATATGTTGTTCTTCATTAAGAGATTTTCTTCAATTCTCATAACACTTTCACTATACTACTTATATAATTCTTTGAAATATCAGCAACTATGCATTTCTCAAGAAAATCACTGTTGTCAACATAACACAATAGCTATTAGGAATGTGTGACCGATGGAGGCCCACATGACATGAGACAGAAGCCAATCTTCCTCATCTGTAATTTGACTCGGGCTCTTGAGGATCAAAATGACTGCCAACAACATGAGCTAGAAATAGTGTTCCTTCAACTCACTTGTTAAAGTCTTATCACTGCGCTTTCAGAGTCTCTAAAACGTTAGATGGCACCGCCAGCCATAATAAACAATCTCCACAGTTTGTTTCCGTCCTCAGGAACTGGCTTCCAGAGTCGGCAGGCCTTTTCTCCATAGTCCCTGATGGGCACAGAGTTGTATGTGCTCACTCATTTCATTAGCTAATGAGTAATAACATAAGCCTCAGAATATGCCAGAGCACAATACTCTACCAGAGAAGTTCCTCTCATGAGGCAATCATGGAAGCCCAAGCACATACATACACATAATAGGTGTGTATATATGTTTGTAAACATATAAATGGCTTCATCCACATAATTACAAAGTAAGGGCTAATACATTGGTTTCACCGAGGAAGTGAAGCTAAGACCACACAGCCCTTACAAAGAGAGCCCTCCTCTCTCTAGTGTTCCACAGTCGATGCATGACGTCACCTGCTATGTGCTGTAATTTTATACGTCCTCTTTTGAAATTTGTTACAATCATATGGTTGTTTCTGAAGGCCAGTTCTATTTTAACAATCTTATAAGCAATTTTCTGCCCAAGGGCACAGAAAATTTTGACAAAAACATGTATGAGATATTTACTGTAACTATGAAGTATACTACAAAAGCAAGAGTTGTTTACTGAAATAGGATTAGACTCGTAGAACCTATTGAGGGCTACAAATTAATTTTATAAACATTTTCCAAGATGTCTAGGCTTTCAACTTAGCATTTTATCTACAATAAGCATGGGATTACTGTACAGCAGTATGGAATTCAATGAACACATATATGGTGTAACTTCCTGTTGGCCTATGTGATCTAGCGCAAATAGGGCTTCGAGGGAGGGACTGGCTGTCCTAGGGCAGTGCCATCCATCACCCTAGTGCTCTCTCCTCTAACCAACAGTGCCATACTGGCTCAGCAGCAGAATCTTTAGCAAGAAAGTGTCGGGCCTAGAAAGCAGTCTCCATGCAAGGGAGGGGAGGGGTGGCAGCATGGGAAGCAGCTGACAATGTGCCAGGACCCTGTGAGGTCAACAGGCATTCTTGCTCATTCTGCCTAGCTGTGGGGTGCTGGCCATTTCTTCTAGAGCCCCAGCTACGAGAGGCTTCCAGTAAGGAGGCTCTTAAAAGTTCCTCAGCCCTTCTATCACCTTCCACCCTGGAGAGGCACGCATTTATCTCTACTGGATAGCCAGGGACAGTCTGCCAGGACCTCAGTTGTGTGAAACCACTGTAAGCAAACGCTGCTGGCTCTGCCCTTTCCGTCTGACCTGTCATCCTCACCCTCCTCCTCTGCCCATTCTGACTCGGATTCCAATTCTGTTTCTTCTCCCTTTCATTTAGGTTGGGGTGTAAGGGGTGTTACAAGAGATTCTCTGAACACAAGAGTTCTAAATTACTATTCAGTTAGAATAGCAGTCCATACTGTTTAACTGGAGAAAAGACAGAGCCTCTGTTGTCAGAATGTAGAGTCTGCAAAGGGAGACAGAAGATCAGTTCAGCTTAGAGCCAAGGGAACTAGGATGTGAGGTCATAAACCCAGACTTTCCTCATCCCCACCAGTTGTGCTCACTAGACCCTGACTTGGAGGATGCTAAGGAGTGGGTGGGGGTGCAAGAGACAGAAAAAAGATAAAGGATTTGAAATAACAAGGAAGAATGGGCCTTGGTGGCATCTGGTCATTTCAGTAAGACTGGATCAAGAAACGTCAACAACTGTCATGCTTGGTTTGTGAAGTTAGCTTCACAGACCTGTAGCTGTTTCTTCCTTGTTTGGGGCTTTTTCTCCTATATCTTTTCCTCCTATATACTCATATGCTCAGTGAAAGGTCTACGACATTGCTGAGCATACGGGCAGGATGGAGGGGAGACACAGTGGCCACATGCAGTGGTGTCGTAATTGCTAGAGTGAAATGATTGTGGAGTGTCCAGCCTAGATTCAGACATGCCTGGATCAAACTCTCAGCTGAGCAAGCTTCTAGCTCTTAGGCTAGTGTTTTACCATCTGTCTGCCTCAGGTATGTCAGCTGTGAAACAGTTAACTATGGCTTAGTTCAAAGAATTCTGTCTATGTACATGAGAAAATATCAGTAAAGCAAACAAAGGAAAGGGCCACTGAGCGTTATTGTAGGATGTACTCAGAGGGCTATTAAGACTTCTTTACCAAGAAAAAAAATCAAAGTGTAGAAGGGAAATAAGTCAATAAAAATGTGCTTGGAGCAAAAACCAAATCTATGGTGCATCTATGACAATGTGGAGCCCATCTTAGGGTAAAAAAACACCTCAGTCTCAGATGATAGGGTATAAACTTATGAAACCTTTACCTAACAATCTATATGGCAACTTTACACTATTTAGAATTCTTTTGTTTTTTTTTTTCTTGAATCAACATGCTTATCATAATATTGTATTTTTAGTAATCTTTGCTCAAAAAACAATCTCTAAATATAAGCTAACATACATCTCTATAGTATGCACATGAACAAACAGTTCAACTAAGATTCTCTCTCCTGTCTAGAGATGAGACATCTCCTCCACCTGTATCGCAGGTATCTCAGGTATACTGGATTGCTCCTGAACAACTTTCTTTACATTTAAAATCTCTACACAGAAATTACAGTGAAGCTCTTAACAGTCACTTGCTTCAGCCCAAATTCCAGTGAACTAGATATAAAACCTTTCATTTAAATATTACTCGGATATGCTATTCAATTACAGCAGCTAATCTCCGCACCAATGCTAACACATTTTAAGTAAAAATGATCTCCCTGTGTTTTAGAAAAACACTTCAAATATTTACTTTTTGTTTTTAAAAATTACTTTCACTGCCTTGAACCAATGTTTGCCTATGTTCTACACTGTATTTCAGAGATAGATGATTTTTTTTTTTTTTTTTTAGGTAAGTTTTAATTCCAAGTAGAGGCTGGTGAAGTCAGGGTTTAGTAATTCTGAATCTGACATTTGGACGGCCTACAGTTTGGAGAGGATTATCTGACTCTTAAGCCTCATGAAATTTACAGAGGTAAAAGCAGTCTCAAAGAACAAAGACACAGAACAGGGCCCCTTCCCCTTCCCTGCAGGGTGAGCAGAGGCTGCTCCAGGGCCTGGCAGAAGCCCCGGGGGGGGGGGGGGGGGCTTTTTGTCCTCTGGCCTGAACTGTGATATTCTTGCACAGCATCTGCATCTACAGGAGCTAAGTCCTCTGTGTGTTTGCAGGATACCGGTGCAGGAGCAGGTAGAAGCGATAACAATCGGGCTGTGTACTAATCGTTTTCTCAGGGGGTGGCCAAAGAAACCATTTCTTTGGCAGCAGAAAGATTCACAAATTCAATCCCACCTGACCCTGGGCAATAATAACCAGGAGGGTCAGAGAACAGGTAAATGTACTTTAGGGGAAATCCCTTTTCAGCAAAATCGGACCTTTGAAAGCATGATAGAGTTTAAGAATTCACTCAATTTAAAATATGAGGTGGTAAATATAAGGCTTCTCTAAGTGACCTCTCTAAAGTCGCCCATCAAATTATTCAGTAGTGCCAGAATTTGAGTCTCCATTTTTAGCTTAGTTCTTTTTAGTACATGAACAAGAAGGGTATTTCCAAAAACTATCACAAAATTTCTAACTGGGCATTACAGAGAAGAATACACTTAGGAGAAAACCCAGTCAATTTTAAAAACAGCCATTGTCACAATGGTGTACATTCTGTTGGTACCTGAACTTGTAAGAGAGCAGACCTTGGATATCTATATCTACTATATCTTGAAGTCAGTGTGGTTGTTCTTTCAGAAAAATAGAAAAAAAAGAATAGCAATAGGGTGAAAACGGAACAATTTATCTTTAATAATAAAGTACAGCAGAGGAAAATGTTACTCAAAGGTCAAGAAAGACAATCCCAATCTACTGTGAAGTTCAGAAGTATAAACCATCTTATGAACTATTCTTAAAACAATACAATGTAGTTTGTAAAAAATACCCTTGAAGTTTTATCCAGTCATCTAACAGTCTCTTTCCCTTCATAACTACAAAGAGCCAAGGAACAGCGACAATCACTTTTGAGACCAAAAGGATTCCAAATGGACACTGCTTCTCTCACCATGACACACCCAATCCACCACCGTTTCCCTCTGGGACAGTTCTTCAGGCAGTACTAAGGGAGAAGACTGCTCACTGAGTGTGTACCATCACTGTGAGATGAGACACTGTCTTCTGTCCAGTGTCTTCTCTCACTGGTTTTGGAAAGCACAGCCTAAGAATTTGTAACACTAACTTTTAAGTTCTTGGAAATGTGCTAGAAAACTGTCAAGAATTCTCAATTCCCAATAAGTCATTTTCTCCCACTTAAGAAGACAATAGGAGGCTGTGGGTTGGCTTAGTTGGTAGAGTGTTTGCCTCTCTTGCACAAAGCCCTGGGTTCAAACGCCACCACCACCACACAATACTGGAGAGCTGGCATAACTGCAATCCAAGCACTTGGGAGGTAGACACCGGGAGATCAGAGGTTAAAGGTCACCTTTGACAACACAGTGATTCAAGGCCAACCTGAGATACCTAAGACCATTCCAAAAGTGTGTGTGGGGGGGAGTGGTAAATGTCAAAAACAGCATCAAATAGAGATAGTTATGATATCAATACCACAAAGCCATGGCAGTACTATTGCCCACACAGGTCTGCACATTTACAGACTTTACAATCCACAAGACTAGACTTTGTTTCTTTACGCACAGGTCCTGAATTGTTTGTTCAGGTGTGCTGGGTAATAAAGCCAGGGACCCATGCATACTAGGCAAATGCTATTTCTTTTGTAAAATATAAATTCCAAAACTCATATCTAAGGAGAGTTGATATTATAAATATGAAAGTAAGTTGAATACCATATTGTAAGATAATGCCTTCATTTCCAAAATGAAACACTGAATTATAGAACAATCTGCTTTGCCTTTTTGTTCAATTTTAGAATTCTGTGGCATTAGTAATATATGTGTGTGCATCTATATATGTACATATTGGTTATGTTATATCCATTAAGACAAATAAGCATAGTTCCAAGAATGCCAAATTTTGAGGACACCCGGGTCTCGCATATAAAATTTTTATTGTGTGTGCACAGTATCTTTCACTTTCCTGGGTACTTCAAATCATTTCTAAATGATTTATAACTAATACACTATGCAATGTGAAAATGGTTCTGTACTGTATTGTTCAGGAGAAAAATCTTGTCTATCATCAGAATAAAGGTAATTTTTTCTTTGAATATTTTTGATGCATGGGTAGTTGAACCTGGGGCTATGGAACCTGTGGGGACAGGGTTGAGTATGTCTAATTTACATATGTCCCATATGGAAGTCACTCTTGAGTGCTAAAAGAGACACTGTGAAAGCCCCCTTCTGTGTTCACTAAAGTCAAACAGATGAGGCCTGGACTGAATCTCTTCACTCCAACTGTTCTTAACCTGTTCACAGCCATCAGGTGGCAGACACTCTGAGTACAGCTGTTTGGAGCCTCACATCAAATAGTCCTAAAGGAGAAAATGGTTAACTGGGGCCTTTCCACTAACTTTGTCTGTTTCAGAAGAAAAGCCGAAGTCCTTAGTTTTTAGGATCCACGAGGCCATACACGACGCACCTTCAATCTTACCAGCCTTGATGCCCTCCATTCCAGACCTGGGTCAGTTTCAAATATATGGGCTTTACAGATCCTGCCCATGATCCTCTTCCCCACATGCCTAGGTAACACCTTCATTTCAAAGGCTCCCCTGAAGTTACTTCTTACTCCATGACATTGTAGAGCTTCTCCATTTTCACACTTTACTGCTCCTAAAACCCACATACTTTGTCCATCCCCCATGCTATAAAGGCACAAAAGTAAATTTTATGTTCTCTGTCATGTTGTGGCACACAAGCTTCTGGCACAACTGCTATTGGTACTCAGCAACAACAGTCAGGTGATGCAGTGCTTAACAAACTGCCTCCAAAACTTCAAAATGAAGAAGCATCATTTTTATTGTCCCTCATAGTTACTGAGCTGGTTCTTACTTAGGGTCTCTACTGCAGTAGTATAGTGAGAAGATTGATATGGAATCATTGAAGGCTTGCATGCCTGGTACCTAAGTCCGGAAGAGTCAAAATCTGGAAGATGAGAAAACCAGGATATTGGGAGTCTGTCTTCAATATGGGCTCATGAGGTCTCTCCTATATGGAGGTTTCAAGATAACAGAGCTTAAGTTGTCTGTGGAACCAAAACAAAAGTTCCAAGATAGAACATTTGAGGAAATTCTATCACATTTTAGCGTCCTGGTCTTGAAAACATTATTAGTCTGCCATGACCCTCAATTAGTCAAAGTAGTCACAAAGGCTCATCTGTGTTCACACATGCTAGCTAGGTGCTCTACTGCCAGGCCATATGCTTAATCTCCTTCTTTAATAAGAAGCAGAAAAGTTATTATAAAGGATGTGGAATAAAAGTATTGTAGTGAGTTTTAGAAAATTCAATCTGCTATACCCCAAACAAGGATTTTCTAAACCCAAAAATCAATGTTCCAGCAGAAAAAAAAATGTGAATTAAGAGCAAAGTCTTTATAAGCAAGCCTAGGGAAACACTAACACCCATGACACACTGACCCAAATACATCAGAGTTTGAAAAGCTAAAAACTACAGCCACAAAGCAGTCAGAACAGTAAAAGCAGTTAACTGTGGAATAATGCTGTAAAGAGTTTTTATTTGTATTTGTTCAATAAAACATTGATTGGCCAAAAGGCAAGCAGGAAGGAGAGGCAAGGCAACCAGACTAGGAGAGGAAAGGCAGAGAGAGCTGCCAGCAAGACAGAGGAAGCAAGATGAAAATGCTGCACTGGGAAAAGATAGCAAGCCATATGGCTACACATAAATAAATATGGGCTAACTATAAGAGCACTGGGCAGTGGTGGTGCATGCCTTTAAGACCAGCACTCAGGAAACAGAGGCAGGTGGATCTCTGAAAGTTCGAGGCCAGCCTAGTCTACAGAGCGAGTTCCAGGATAGGCTCCAAAGCTACACAGAGAAACTGTCTCAAAAACCAAATATGCGCACACACCCACACAAAGCTACATTGAAACTGTCTCAAAAACAAAACACACACACACATACAAGGAAGTTTCTGGCTCAGACTAGCCCCAAGTTCTGGACACCAGCAGTCCCAAAGAAACACACAGAAGGCTATTAATTCCATGCTGATTGACCTCTGGCTCAGACATATTGCTAGCTAGTTCTTTCATCTTGAACTCTACCTATTTTCATTTATCTGTTTAGCCATGTGGCTTGGTACCTTTTCTCAGAGCAGCATGGTTGTCTTATTTCCTCCGCATCTAC
Source organism: Sigmodon hispidus (assembly GCA_004025045.1). Lineage (NCBI taxonomy): Eukaryota > Metazoa > Chordata > Mammalia > Rodentia > Cricetidae > Sigmodon > Sigmodon hispidus. The sequence goes on along the minus strand of PVIH01005440.1, from coordinate 44,911 downwards.
TGGCATCTCTCTTGGTGTCTCTTCTACAGTCTCTGCTGTTTTTCCAGTTTTTAGTCTGGTAACCCCTCCAACACTTCCTGTCTGCCTTCTGGCCAATCAGTTTTTTATTACACCAGTAGGAGAGACAAAGTACCGGAACATAATCCCACTACATATATATTGCAAGTAATAAGCCTAAAATGTAGGCCAAACAGCTTATAATACAAGCTTTTGTGTGACTATTTGGGACAGAGAAACTTGTGCCTACAGTTAACATCAAGACAAGACTGCCATCGAGTCTTACAAGTCTTTATTCTAATGGCTGGGGATGGTATGCTTGGCATGTAAGCTTGAGAAAGAGCTCAGATCCCCAGGACCAAATGAAAAGCCAGGAGTAGTTAGTGCTTAACAGAATCTCAACACTGGGGAGGCAAAAACAGGATCCCTAAGGCTTCCTGACTAGCTATGTACCTAATGAGCTTCATGTAAGTTCAGCAGCTATCTCACAAGTAAGTGATAAGCACCTGAAGAAAAGTACCCAACACTAGCCTCCACATGCGTGTGCGGACACACACACACACACACACACACACACACAGTCTAGATGAGTAATTCTCACACACACAATCTAGATGACTAATTTATTGTCTAGCATACTATCGGGCCTGGAGATTTCTGAAAAACTCATTTCTCCAATATGGCTTTCTCTTTTCATCCCTTAAAGAGGTCTCTCAGCCCTAACACCTAAAGAGCCTCGTGAGACCTTTCCTAACATCAAGTACATGAACTGATTTGCATGTGAAGTCTGGAAGATTCCCACAAACTACCCAAATAACAGCACAATGTTTTATTTTTTTTTTTAAATTTTTGTAATGCTAAACTGAGCTTTTTATTGGCTGCCTCTTACTTTCTACTAGATAATGTTGGTGTTATACGTGTGTGAAAGAACTCAATCCAGCCTCAACATAGACGTTGAGAATCTTTCTTCTGCCAAGTTAGGTCAAGAATCCTAAACTAGGAAAATCAAAGGAGTTGTTTTCACCTACAGCTGGAAGCCATCAACTCTGAATTGTCTAATTGGCTAATAGCTAGTCCCAACTCTCCTCTCTTTTTGTTTGGAAATGGAGGCATGCTGTGGCACATGTTGAAGTCAGAGGACAATTTTTACAGAGTAGGTTATCTCCTGCTATGGTGTGTAGGCTCTGGGAATACAATTTAGGTCAGCAGCTTAGTGGCAAGCACCCTTATCCCCTGAGCCATTTCTGGTCCTTAAATTTTTATCTTGCATATGTGTGTATATACATGTACGTGTGTCATGGTGCACCCATGGAGGCCAAATGACAAGTCTGTGAAGTCAGATTCTCTCCCCACCTTTCCATGGGTTCCAGGAATTGAACTCAGGTTGCCAGGCTTGAAGGCAAGCATTTTCACACACTGAGCCATCTTGCCAGCCCTCCTCTCCTTTCTGTAAAAATGTTAAGTAATGAATTTATAAGAAAGCAAGAACAAGAGTCCCCTATTTCCTTACTGCATGTTTCACTTCCCAGCTTCAGTACTGGTGTAATGTAAAGGCATAATTTGAGTATCTTCATGTAGCTCTATTATATACTCCTTGTCAGTGTGTCAGCCATAGTAACCATTTCCTGTATCTTTAGCCCTTGGATTGTCACAGGATGTTGCAGGTGCAACTTTCATGGCAGCAGGCAGCTCCGCCCCTGAACTAGTCACCGCCTTCTTGGGTAAATATTCTTTGAAGTTGCTGCCTATTTATTGTGATTTTAGTTTCAAGTCAGCTTTAACTCAGCTACTAATATCATGTTCTTAGGTGTATTTATCACAAAGGGAGATATTGGCATCAGCACTATTCTAGGATCTGCAACTTACAATCTCCTTGGCATCTGTGCTGCTTGTGGCTTGCTCTCCAACATGGTAAGAAATCTATTCAGTAAGATGTATTATCTTGACAGATTCTGAAATTAAACTGCCAAGATGAACAACAAAGCACTGAAAATACGTTCAATCAAATTTAATAACCAGCAGAGAAACATTTACTCAATTTATTTAACCCCAAAATATTTCTTATTAATCAAATTTATGAAAGTCAGTACAGGTTTAGAACAATTTCTCTTCAAAATCATTTTTCTCTATTTAATATGTAAACATAATATTTTCTACAAACACACAATTCCAGTATTACACTAAGCACTGCTCTTGAATGGCATCCGCTGTAATGCAGATAGTAAATCACACCACTGTTTTCCAGGTTTCAACACTCTCATGCTGGCCCCTGTTCCGAGACTGTGCGGTGTATGCAGTTAGTGTAGCAACAGTTTTTGGCATAATATTTGACAACCAAGTTTACTGGTAAGCTTCAAATAACTGTTACTCTTATGTAAAACTAATTCAGAGAGAATTCCTGGTTTAGTAGTGTAGTTTTTCAAAAACGTTACTTTAACTCACTTCTGAAGGAGCTGTCACTTTGGTAGCTACTCCAGTCCCCACTGACTTGTCCACACAGCTACTGATGGCTTCTCTCCTCTGTGCCCTTTCCTTTACACCACAGCTAGCTTCCCTGTCCTAGTCATGGACGGACATAGCCACTCTTCCTTAGACCCTGGCTTCCCTGTTCAGAACTTCCCGGCTTGTAGTCACCTAAAGCTCCAACTGTTAGGACTCTTCTATAGGCTGCTGCTTACCTGGCCTTGGTTACAAGTGGCCATGGTCATAAGAGCTTAGAGAACGTTACACTGCCAATCTAAGAAACCTGTTGCAGATAGACTCCAAAACTACACAGAGAAACTCAGTCTCAAGAAAACCAACCAAACAAAAATATCTGTTGCTTTCCCATAATCCCTCCACACCTAGCTGGCCCAAGAAAATGAAAAAAGCAAGTGACCCAATGGTCAGACATAAACTTCCCAAATAGGCCCAAACATCTCCTATGCCAATGATCCTCATCCTTTTCTAAGGCTGCAACAGCTTAATATAATTCATGTTGTGATGACCTCCCAACTACAAAATTATTTTTGTTGCTACTTAACTGGAACTTTGCCACTGTTACAAATGATAATGTAAATATCTGATATGCAGATAGTCTTAGGGTTGTCTACGATAGGGTTGTTCAACCCCAAAAGGGTTGCAATCCACAAGTTGAGAACCAGTGTCCTAGGTGTTTATCCTTATGCTGAGCACCACAAAATAAATACAAAACATATGGCCATACATGTATGTGTCCAGAGGATGCCCAAAGAGGAAGAAAAACAAAATAAAAAGCCAGGCTGCTACTACAGCAAAGAACCCTGGGATTCAGCTGGGATCTGAAAGTGACTGGGATCATGAAAATATCGAAACACATTCCCTCACTAGAGAAATCAGAAACTAAATTTTTTAGTTGCAGCAGAGAAGTGATTCATCGGCTATGAAATAAAGTAACTATTCAAATGTGGTGAAATTAGCTAATAATTACAAAAAAAAAAAAATGGGAAATCAACTCACAGGCAATTCTTGGTGCCTCATGATAGAGTATCTTTAATTTCTTGTGAATATAAGCCACAAAAAGTCACGGGGAGGGGGGAGAGGGTGGATAGTAGCACAGACCTGAAATCCCAAAACTTAAGTGGAAGAGGTAGGAGGATTGTGAAGTTGAGGATCTGAGGACAAGTGAATGTCATGGTGTTCAAGGCTAGACTGGGCTACACAGTGAAACCTTGTCTCAAAAGCCAGTAATACTCCACCTCTAAATCTCTGTAGAGCAAATTGCAAAATTCCATCTAAAAGCTAATATATTTTGAATATTTCACATAAAGTTCTTCCACCAGAAAACCTAGCAGTATATTCTTTCCCAATTATTAAATATTTGGGAATGTGGTAAATGTCAATGAAATAAGTTGGAAAATACCCATTATTAATTAGTTTTAGTTTGAAAAACTTCTATTTTAAAGGTATTTTTAAAGGAATCTATAGACAATGAATTTTACAATTCTTTAGTGTGTGTAAAATAAATGTTAGGCTTTTATCAATGAGTTTGTAACAATATTACAACTAAGACCAGGAAAATAAATGTTCCAGAATGGCTCCTTTACTTTCTAAATGCTGCTTTTGTTAAAAAATACTGTTTGAAAATTATTCTAGATTAGCTTCTATTACACACAAACTTCTCATTATAGGTATGAAGGGGTGCTGCTGCTACTGATTTATGGGCTCTATGTTTTACTGCTGTGTTTTGACACCAAGATCAGCCAATACGTCATGAGGAAATGCAGTCCCTGTTGTCCCTGCCTTGGCAGAGCTATAGAGAGAAGTGAACAGCAGACACTGCTGGGGTGGGAAGATGACAGTCAGCTCTTCCCTCGTCGCCAGTCAAGGACAGACAGTGGCATATTTCAGGACGATTCCGGTTACTCCCAACTTTCTCTCAGTTTACACGGACTTAGTCATCTTTCTGAAGGTAACAACATCCGGGCCACTACTTCATCTAACCACTAGAAGTTCTCAGTTCAAGTTAGTAATTAGCACATGCTTACAAAACACACTATGGAGTCAGATGAAGTCCTGGCCTTTTAAGAGCTTCCAGTAAACATTTTTAAAATCAGCTAAAAAGTATGGGGTGAGAAGGTATACACAGACATAGAGGTCAGCACTGTGTGCTGGTCCTAATGGGGTGAGAAGGTATACACAGACATAGAGGTCAACACTGTGTGCTGGTCCTCACTGAGACCAGAGTCTTTCATAGGCTAGAACAGCAGGACAATAAGCTCCAGGGATCTGTCTCTGTCTTCATAGCAGTGGAATTACACAAATGGGCTGCCAGGCTTTTTCACATGGGTGCTGGGGTTCTGAACTCCCCATGCCTATATACCACACACTTTACTCACTGAGCCGTCTCCCCAGACCCAAAATCAGCTAAAATTTCAAGAGTAAAGTACCACCAAAAAAAAAAAAAAAAACCCATACAACTGTTAGTACTATGACACATATATTAGGCAGACTGAGGAGATGTAGTATCTGAACTGGGTCTTGTGGGATAGAAAAGGCTTTAATTCAATATCTGATATTGTAGTCAGGAAGCCACCACTGACAGCTCTGTTGCCCGGCTGATCCAAGGATGTGAGCACAATCTATAGACTAAGGCTTGCTCAGGCGTGTGCACAGTCAGAGGAAACAGAGGATGGCTGAACAGAGAGAAGCCTGAGAGCTGCAGTGTTCACAGGACTAAAGGACAGGACATAGACAAACCAGAGAAGGCTGTGAGGAGGAAAGAGCCCAGGTGAGACCATGGAGAGGAAGCATCAGCAACAAAGGCAGCAGCAAACAGAGCAGAACCAGGAGCAGAGAGAAATGAGACCAGCTCTCTAACAACTGGCAGTTGAAGAAAAGGGGATGATTGGAGGAATGGAAAGAAAAAAGGCAGATGAGACTGAAATGTGTAAATGTGTGAAGCAGAAGCTAAACATGAGCTTGGCATGTTCAATGTGACAAAGTCATTTCTGACCAGAAAACCACAAAGTCATTCTCATTTCACTCAAGTGACTAGGAAAGAAGTTTCTAGGTTAACACTTAAAAAAAAAAAATACATGATTTTTTTTTTTTCATCCTTACAAAACATATTTTGTAGTATTTAAGGTAGGAGAGATTTGTAAGAAAAACCCTAAAACACTCATCTTAAAATTATATCTAAATTAATGGTGTATTGTTTGAGTCTTGGTAAACTTCTATTGAGTTAAAAGTATTTGTGATTTGATCCAATTTTTGCACAAGTGCAACGGGTAGTTAATCGTCCAAATGGGGTCGTGACCCACAAGTTGAGAACCACTGTTGTAGACAGTCTCTCAAAAATGTATGCAGTGAAATTATTTCAACACAGCCTTCTAAATGAACCTTTCTAACATAACTGGTCATTTGAGAAAACTCAAAATTGTTTATTTTCTACAATAGATCCACCAAGTGTTTTCAGCATGCCTGAAGCAGACTTAAAAAGAATTTTTTGGGTACTCTCTCTTCCTATTATTACATTACTTTTTCTGACAACGCCAGATTGCAAAAGAAAGTTTTGGAAAAAATATTTTGTAATAACCTTTTTCATGTCTGCACTGTGGATATCTGCATTCACATATATACTGGTATGGATGATCACAGTAACAGGTATGTATAATAATACAATAAGAAAATTTATTTCATGTAAGAAGAAACTGCAAATATTCACTTAAAGTAGTCTCGGGGCATACATCTTTTCAGCAAGACTAAAAACTAGTATTTTTTATAAAATAAGAAGGCTTAATATTAAACCTAACAAACTCAGGTTTTGTGAGTTACATACCAAGGGCATTTCCCACTACTACACAGCCTGAGGTATAATTCATAGCCTGTCTTTCTAGTTACACAGGGTTCATGGAACTCTTCACACTGAATCTAAAACTGATGGGGGTTTGAGCTAAGAGGCAGGTGCTTACAGTTTCACTAGATGGTTTACTTTTGCTTTACAATATAGCCATGGAAATAAAATGCAGATGACTGAACACAAAAGCTTTGTCTTAGGTTTCCAGTATCTTCACAAATAAGCTTTACTGCTTTACAATAATATGCTCTGCTCCCCAATGAAAAATTGAAGATAAAGAAATGAAAATTAGGACTTTATCACAAAAACATTAACCTGTACTAACTTACATTAGAAGTGAACAATCTCCTTGTGATATGGCTAAGTCACCCAACTTGTTTCTATCAATGAACCTCACTGACCACAGTTGGGTCCAGTCATCTACTTACATGTATATATTGCTTTTTTTTTTTTTTTTTAATAGTGGTAGGACTAAACAATTATAATAGAAACCACAAGGACTACACAGTTGAAATACTACCTGGCCCCTTCTCCTAACTGGCCGCCCCTGGCTTGTCCCAGACAGCTACCTTTATTATAATTGCATGCTCACAAAAACAGAATAGTTCTTTTTTATGAAGACAATAATAATGTTCAGGTAGCTTCCAGAATATTTGATATTAATAAAACAAAAAGTAGAATCAAATACAAGATCACAGATGAGTACCTAAGATGTCAAACAGCATGGTACTTACTTTAAACCATGTTTTCAATTACAACATTAAGGGAAATATTACCTGTCCCACACTGTTTAACTGCCCTTTGGCTTTATTTCTCAGAATGAACCCATGTCTGATATCAATCTGATATTAAGAAATTGGTGCCTATGTTAGACTCGGGCAGGAAAGGAGGTCACTGTCTACCTTAGAGATTTATGTACTTTCCTAAAACAAAACAAAATAAAATCAAAACACCCCCCCAAAAAAACCCAGTAAATGACGTGGCACTGTCAAAGTCCTTATTTCAATATAATAAGAGACAAAATGGCACTTAACTACTTAAAGAAACTTCAAGAAAAGGATAAGTAAAAGATGACTTTCACTGTAAAGCAGTGACACACACAGCTTCCCCAAATGGCAGCTATGACAGTGTCTCATTGCCAGAATTTTGGTTGTTTGATATCTTCAGACATTTGTCATTAAAAACGTGTGTTGCCCTGGCTACCCAAACTCAAGGTGTTTCAAATACTTTGCCATCTAGAAACCACCTAAGCAAATATTGGTTCAAAAATCAAACATACCTAAATCTTTTTCCTGAATAAAGAGAAAGCACTGAAGTTGTCTTCAAAAACCAGTTCTTAATGGATTTGCAACCTGTTGTCTCTGTGCCTATTACAGGGGAAATACTAGGAATTCCAGACACAGTAATGGGCCTTACTTTATTGGCAGTAGGTACAAGCATACCAGACACAGTTGCAAGCGTGTTAGTTGCAAGAAAAGGTAAGACTGGAGGTCTCCCAGATGCACTGCTGTCCTTTAAGCTTGATTACTATAAAGCTGGTGAAAATAAAGATAATAAGACTTCCTCAATAACATAAAGGTTATTTCCTCCAGCCTAATCCCACAAAGACTGTTTACCTAAAATGTGTATTAGACGGTAATTTACTGTCAAATAAGAATGAAAGCAACAAGTAAGCTGCATACCTTATTAAAAATGGTTTAATAAATAAAGGTAATTATTAAATAAATGTTAAGACTTAAATACTAACTCAAGGAAATACAAATTCAATAAGACTCTTGCTCTAACAATAACAGTTTTCTAAAACTAACCAACGTAAAGTATCCAGTGTTTTCCTTATGAAGATTATTAATAAAATATAGTATCATGTGCACATTTTAACAACATGCTGTTCTTTTGCAGGTAAAGGAGACATGGCTATATCTAACATCGTGGGATCCAATGTGTTTGATATGCTATGCCTAGGTCTTCCCTGGTTTATTAAGACTGCATTTACGAATCCATCTGCTCCTGTAGAAGTGAATAGCAAGGGACTCACTTACATAACCATTTCTCTCAACATTTCAATTATTTTTTTGTTCTTAACAGTTCATTTTAATGGCTGGAAACTAGACCGAAAGTTGGGGGTGGTCTGCCTAGTGTTATATTTAGGACTTGCTACCTTATCAGTTCTATATGAACTTGGAATTATTGGAAGTAACAGAATAAGGGGCTGTGGACTTTGATATTTTTAATAGTGTTATATGGGAAAGGTGGAAATGGCAGAGGGGCAAAAAAGAAAAAAAAACAAAACAAAAACCATGTCTTCATTTGGGTCAAATAAAAACACCCTCAACTTTAGAATGTAAAACTTAATTACTATTCTTTATAAGCAGAAAAAAGTAATTTAAACCAAACCAAAATCACATCCTAATTTGAGCCCTTTCTTTTCATTAACAGATACAGAGCAGAGATTTTTTTTTTTTTGGGGGGGGGTGTCTGTAACTTACAGTAATATTGGGGAAATAGAACAAACAAATCCTACGGAAACAACAAAATGGCTTATTTCATTAAAAATGATGTTCCATTCATTGAAACTGAATGACCAGACTTTGCCGACTTTAGAAACACAAACTTGAGATAACAAAAATCACAGTATATTTTTCAACGTTATACTGTTAAAAGCTGGTGGGAGTTTTAAAAGTTCATTTTTACAGCATCTGTAAGCATACAACATTACTAAAAAAATGACTTTTACTAGGAGATTCAATAAACAGATGAAGGAATGCTCCAACCATGCTTGAAATTATGCATTACGATCCAAGCGAACATCGATTTCCCTGCCACTGATTTTGATGCCGTTCATTATTCTGCAGGCCTTTTCAGCTGACTCTGGGGATTCAAACCTAACTGTCCCACAGCCTTTGGACTTGCCATTCTCCATCTTTATTTCTGCAAACATTACATGACCTGTAAAAGGAGAGTTACACAATTACTTGTCCATTTAAATGGGTTCCATTCCACTAGACACACTTTGAAGTTCTCATAGCAATGGAGATTACAGGTAATTTGACTAAACATATTAATAACATAGAGTATATATGAGCATTATCAATTTAAAGTCTGAATACAATCCATATATAATGACTATATATACATACATTTATTAGCCTATATAAAATTAGAATTGGACATTGAGTTGGTTTTAAATCCCCAATTTCTGAAGTGGATGTTATAGCAATGAGGCTGGCTAGCTAGCACAAATAACACCAACTCACCATGACCCCTAACAAGATGACACTTTTAATCAAAATTACACAGTTGCTCACTGTTCAATTTCCTGTAACTTCTTCCTTCTCTTTTATCTTCATTTTATACTTTTATCCTTACAAGAGCAAATGTCCATCAATATAATATCTGCCAGGTCACAAAAGGGCCCATCAATTCCACTTTTCAATTGTGACAAAGCCATCTATTCAATATCACAATTTAGATTCAAAATCTTAAGCATGGCATAAAATAAATGACTATAAAACATAGCAGATTTAAAACAGTAAAGATAAAAACAATGATGTTAAAGGGAAATCTCAGAAAAGCTTCTGGAAAAAAAAACAAAAATCTGGTAACTGTTTTTATATAATTAACATTACTGCTAACTCTAGAGTAAATTTATAGTTACTGTATGATCAATAACATCAAAATACAAAGCAGCTTTAAAATCCATCAGTTAAACCAGAGTACTTCTGTGAGCAAAGAAGAGTGAGTGATAATCACACGTTAACAAAGACAGAACTGTAATGTAAGACTACAGCTCCCGCCAAATGAGATGCATGATGACCAGTCCTAACAGGCCATAACTTAAAGGCACAGCTACTTATGTAATACTTCCCAACCTGGATGTACCTGTCATCAACTCATGCTAACCTCTGAATATTACAGCAGTTAGATTACTATGTATTCATTTTAGTCTGTCAGACAAACCAGTCAGACACATTTAGTTTTACAAAGGGAGAAAAAAAAGAAGAAAGAGAAACGTAAAAGGCAGCAGTCAAGTGAAGCCCTTTACAGATGAAGGAAATGAATATTACTTTTAATGAATGAGCAAGACTGTTTTCCTATTAAGGTTTAAGCTGAGTGATCTCTTATCAACAAGAGCCTAGACTACCTTTGTGTTTCCATTCACTTTCTGCTACTGCATTTCTTTTCAAAGCCAATTGATAACCAACCTTTCTCCTTCTCAACACTAATTAAATACTCAAAGACAATGTCAGGCTGACTCAGAACCATGTCTTATAAAGCAAACCAGGAAATTCTTAAGTGTGTCCCTAAGATTAATCAAACACGCTAATCCCAGAAAAATTACACAATGATTAAAGTAAACTGAAATAATATTTAGCCCACAATTAGTAAAACAAAAACAGTAATCTTATGTTCTAGGGGGGAGGATCACAAATTGACATTGTGATATATATGCTAAAAGAAACATTAATGGTTGCCTTAGTTAGGGTTACTGTTGTTATGATCAAACACATGATCAAAAGCAACCTGGAAAGGAAAGGGTTTATTCAGCTTACACTTACAAATCACTGTTCATCATCAAAGGAAATCAGGACAGGAACTCAAGCAGGGCAGGGACTTGGAGGCAGGAGCTGATGCAGAGGCCATGAAGGGGTGCTGCTTACTGGCATACTCCTAGCAGCTTGCTCAGCCTTGCTTTCTTATAGAACCCAGGACCTGCAGCTCAGGAATGATACCACACATAATGGGCTGGGTGCTCCCTATCAATCACTAATTAATACCCTCCCTACAAGGCTCCTTCCTCTCAAATTGACTCTAGCTTGTGTCAAGTGACACAAAATTAGCCAGTACAGCACAGACTTACAACTTCCAAAATCCTCCAGCCTCTTGGGAACTGGCACTCAAGAAGGAACAACTCCATTAAGGCAGCATGCTTTAGCACATGGTGACACTTAACAGTGATCTCCAAGCTGTGGAGAATTTTACAGGCTCTGAAGCGGGAAACTCTCCCCTTACTCTAGTTTTAACTAAGAATTTAGGGTTTTCTCAGTTCCACAGCACAGGATTATAAGTAACAATGGAGTTTCTTTGAGCTAGAATCTTGAAAACCTTACTATCTCTTGCATAAACCAACTTTCAATATTTCAAACAAGGTTCTCTTTCCACTTTCCTCTTGAATTGTCATCACTTAAGCATCCAAACTCCTAACCTCACAGTGGTCTGTCTTTCTTGACAAGACCACTCAGCTAAGATACCAGAACCTTCTCAGTATGGATACTTACACTATAGCAATCAGTCCATGCAAAAACTTGTTTCCACAGCTAGACTACCACAAGTAAGAAAAGAATCCTAAGCTGGTGGCTGGCTTGGTTATTTCTAGAACTTGAGGACTGAGCTCAGAGCCTAGCACAGCAGCAAGTGCTTTGATGCTGAGCTATATATACGTCAACTTTTGGGTTAGTTTTAATTTTACTTAACTTTTTGAGACAGTCTCATTGACTTGCCCAGGGTAGCCTGTGTTTTATTGGATAGCCCAAATAGTCATCCTGCCTTAGCCACTCTGTGTGCAAAGACTACAGGCATTCACCTGAGGTGAATTCTACATTTCCCAACCCTATGAAGACACAAAGTAAGGCATTTTCTTTCTAAAATAAATAATTTAGGAGGGAAAGTTTCAAATAATTAAAATCCATATGCCTAACCTTTACATGCTGAGAAAGTCTTCAAATAGCCTACTGTTTGACAGGATTTCAAGCTCTGCCATAAGAAGATTAGAAACTGCAGTCACAGAGCAAGTGTGAAAACTACTCAGCACCCAATAAAGAAAGGGGTTTTTTTGTTATTTAGACCAGGCTATCACTTTTGGTTATGGTATATATTTAGAGAAATGCTGGCATAGAACATAACTAAAATTAAGCCAAATTAATGCATTTGTAAATAAATAAGTAAGTCTGCCTAAATATAGCTATGTATGCATTACTATCTGGAGCTCAATAATGTTGCCTGTAGGGCTTATATTAGCAAAGCACTTGCCAGTGAGTTATTTCCTGGCAGGTGTTATGTCCAGAGTACCACTAGATTCTTGATAAGCAAGAAGAATATTTACTTAGCTAGCTTGGGCTCTGGAAAACAAAACAGAAAATCAAATGAACCCACTCTTATAGTTAAAGAAGTCATTATTAGTGTCAGGTTAGAAGAACACTATTAAAACAAAAACTCTTAGATTTATAAATAATGAAATATGTGATATGGCAAGAAATAGTTCAGTCCAAACTTGTCAGATGATAATACTTTGGCAATACTAGAGATTCAGTTTTAAATCACTCTGCCATCAATGTAACTCTTGCTTAAAAAAAAAAAAAAAAAAAAAAAGAATGTAATAGAGTTGTGTAAATATGGTACTAAACATAAAATATAAAGCAGCTTTTATAGCTATTTTGGAAGTAAAAAACCAAACTCATTAACTTTTTAACTACTGGCTAATTCAAAAGGGAAAGGAGAAAGGGAAATATTACCATTCCCACTGTTAAGAGCCCAGAAAAACATCAACCTAACAACCATAACATACATGCAGAGGGCTTGGTGTGGATCCTACACTTGCTGTTTCAGTCTCTATGAGCCCATGTGAGCCCTGCTTAGTTGATTAAGTGGGCCATGTTTTCCTGGTGTCCTCCATCCCCTTTTGGTTTTTTATTCTATGATGAGACAGTCTCAATAAACTGTACAAGTTGACTCTGAATTGATTCTGTAGCCCAGGCAGGCCTTGAACTTTTATTATCCTGCCTCTGCCTCTCAAGTAACTGGAATTGCAGACAGGCTCAACAGAGGTTATTTTTGTGGAGGAACACTAAACTTTCATGCCTTAATAAAGATGTTGGACATGGTGGCACACCTTTAATTCCAACACTCTGGAGAAGAAGCAGACATATGAACCTTAGTTTTCTGTTAACTTTAAGAGGCTAAATGTACTATATTTAGCCTCCTTTAAGCATAATGTATTTTAGACTGGAATTCCATTAATAAAAAGAAAACTGTTTCTCTGTGCCAGTCACACAATTCCCCCATTAACACACACACCCCACGGGGGCACTTTACCAATTAAGATACTTTAAAATGAGTATGGCACAGCAAAAACTTTATTTCAAAGTAGTAAGCCAGCTGATAACAGATTTAAGGAGTAACTAAGGTCTGTAGCTAATCTCTAGATAACCAAAAAGAGTTTCCAAAGGACTAGAAGAGCCAACAAAAATGTATCTGTGTCTAGCAGGTTCTATGCTACTAGCTTAATGTTTCTATGGAATGCAGGCAATACAGTGTACAGAACAGATCTTCCCATAAACTCTGCATCAGAAGAAAGTAACCATGCTTTTTACTAATGTTTCTCATGAGAAAATAAATCTGGTAATAGACAAAACTTTATCACAACAAGAAATGCTGGGCTATCCTGTCAAGTGTGCACAAAGCTCTGTATGTTCCAAGTCACCAGAAGCAAAACTATGACTTACCTGAAGCTCACCAGACAAGAATACAACTAGGATGAGCCAAGATCTAAACATGGTATTTCAAAGTTTAAAAATTAAAATTTCCCCCAAGAAATATCTGCATAATCTGCAGCTACTGGTATACTTACCACATTGGCTGAATTTCTCTTTTAGTTTCTGCCAAGTCAAGTCAAAAGGTAGCTAGAATGAAAAGAGAAATTAGTATCATATACACATTTATATATTTGTATATATGCACACATATGTGTATATATACATATATGTATATATGAAAATATAAAATTAACAATTAATATTCTACACACACATAAAGATATAAAAATAATTTTAACCTCCCAATACTTTTATTTGCTTACATTTCTAACAAATATCTGGTTGCCTTTGGAGCCTAATCTGTCTCTCATTCCGCTTCCCATGGGACCTGATAAAAAGCCTCGGTCAACATCGATGCTCCTTTCCAGTATTGCTCCGATCCCTGGCCCCATCCTGTCAAAGCTGGAGCTCATGCGGTCCAGGCCCATCCCCATGCCTCCAGTCACACTGCCCATGCCACCCATGCTGCCACCTGCAGAGTGAAGAGGGCAGGAGGATTTGGGAGGTTCAAGTTTTAAAAACAAAATAAAAACACCAAAAGAAAAGACAAGAAGAAAATAGAAAAGTCAGTTTTGAAAAAGTAAAAAATCTCATTTCTATAACAAAATTATTTTCATACACAAAACAAGTAATAGACTTTGGAATACATTTCGTTAGTTAAGAAAACTTAACTTTAGACATGATATAATTATATATGCCTCTATAAAATTATACTCATAATACATATCACATAAATATTTAAATCCTCCAATCACTTTCATAACTCTTAACTCTTATTCAAAACAAATTATAGAGATAAATACAAATTGTTACAACTCTAGGATACGTTTGCTCTCATATCACACTCCCTACACATCATCCCTTTCTTTGCTTACCTTTTACCTCAGTATGCACACCTGTTTCCCACACAACTTCCACTTTGACATCAACTTTCAGTAATCACAGACAACAGTAACTCAATATTGCACAGAGATCACAAAGGAAAAAACAAAAGCTGTTATTACTCTCCTTTAAACGAAGTTGGAGACATAATATGCACCGGCTTTACTTCTTGTCTCCCTTAATTATTCAGATCTCATTCTTAAAATGTAACTCTTCCTTCTCATACCTAGTATCTCCACATGAAAACCCTAAAAACATACCATAACTTCCCAGCTGGCTTTCTGTTAATAAAAAGTGTAACTGGGGAAACAGAAATGCAAATACTGAGATAAAAGGGAAAGGTGAGGATGTTACTGAAAATGAATGCTGAAGGATGGAAGAGCAGGAAAAGAAAGTAAGAAGCACATGGTAAGCAATGTATCCAGCGGACAGAATTTCAGAATTCATGCTTAGTAAGTTTACTTCTTGCTTCCTTAAATTTCACCAACCAAAGTCAGCAAGGTATGGAGATTTCCCAGGCACAGCCAAGTCAGTAATACCTTTGAGAAATTTAGTCAGTGTACAGGCTTTATGTGAGATTTACTGTGTGGGACTGACAAGGAGGTATTTGGCACTCTCTAGTGCTGAAACACATTTGTGGTTTTAGAAGGTCTAAGAAGAGAGGAAAATAATCATCTCTTCATTCTTTAACCCTCAACTAGAGGAAGTCCTTAAAATTTGGAGCTGTCTCCATCTGCCAGAAGGCATAAGGCTTACAGATGAAACAAATTAGCAGCTGCTGTGCAAATTACAACAGAAGTACGGCTAGTATTCAAGCAACAGCTATATGTGACAAACACAGTTGTGGTGATATATAGTTTTAATAAAATATCTTTCCAGCCTGTTTTGGTTTTGTTTTGTTTATTTGAGACAGGGTTTTCTGTGTAACAATCCTGGCTGTCCTGGAAATTGCTTTGTAGAACAGGCTGGCCTCCAACTCACAAAGATCATCCTGCCACTGCCTCCCAAGTGCTGGGATTAACAGTGTGTGCCACATATATATATATCACCACAAACAGTTCTTAGACTGTCTACTGAATACACATTCTGGTGTTAGTTGAGAAATACCAAAATCAAAGATCAACCAAACAGAAATGTTTAACTCATTATAGTTTCTCAAAATATAGTAAGACACATAACACATAAGAGCAAAGTATTACTGTACTACAATAACTACTCTTGCAAACTCCTTGCAAGCATTCAAATACTACTCAGTAAGTTCTATTAAAATTTAAACCTACTTATTCCAGTTCCTACTGGACCCATGTTAGAAGCTCCTATTCTTCCTGCAAACCCTCCAATCATTGCACTGCCTAAACAAGGATGGAAAGATAATATACTAATTAATAATGACACTTCAAAGTACCCAAGTTACTATACTCACAAATAACTAAACATTTATAAAATTTTCTGGAAATAGAGTTTAAAAATGTATGATACTGTAAAAGAGAGGAATGAAATTAAAATCCTAAAGTGTTTTCTTCTAGTAACAAAACATGTAAATTATAACTCTTTAAAAATTTTCATCAAAAAGAACAGCTATTAAGAATATGACCTGCAAAAGGAAAAAAGTATGCAACTAGCCCTACCAAGTCTACCAAAGGAATCGCCAAAGCCTCGATTTATTCCAATATCACCACGTCCGAAATCTCGCTCCATGCTACTAGTCATTGCACCACGGTATAGCTCTGAAAAGATGTGCAACAAATTAACCCTTCTTCAAGTACATCAATGCAGGGAAAACCATTTGGGAATATGTCTAAACTAAACTGAAGAATAAAAAAAAAAAAGCAAAAGTTATCAATACAAACTTGTATGTGACATACCAACTTACCTCATACACTCACTACACAATCCACCCCCTCCCTGCCATGTCTACAAGTGTCCTCTAGTGCCCAAGTGCCTTCTGAAGACCTTCATAGCATCTTCCTACATGTGTGACGGTAAGTATCTCAGTACTAGTAAAAGTAAACAGAAACCCCTGAGTACATTCACCTACCTCCCATTCGGCCAACTCCACCAAATCCTGCCATGCTATTCATTGCTTCCAGACCACCAAACCCAACTCCTATGAAATAGAGAATCATTTTGAGACGTGACTGTAGCTCTGTACATGAACATTCTGGAAATGTTAGGTCACCAGTAAGTGCTTCCTCCATTCCACCTTTTGCAGGTATGTAATCACCTTCCTTTAAGAGTGTATAGGCTCAATTTTTGCCAATAGCATGTAGAACATGAGCCAACAATAAACCATGACCTTTTTTTCTAGGATTCTCAACAGTTTCTAGTTTCTTTAAAATGGCGATGAGTACATGCAAAAACAAATACTTATACATACCTCCTCCAATTCTATTCATTCCTCCAAAACCCGGACCATCCATTCCCATACCTCAAATAAAATACACAGTATGTACTTTCAGTAAATCTTATTTTGTGACCAACGAATGACATTATAGTAAACTAAATACCATTGGTTTAGTCACAATGGAACACTAGAGAAGCAGAAGCAGGGTATAGAAGGATGGTTTACAAAGCTATGTCATAGTGGCTGACTAATCACAGGTCTTCAAAACAGGCCTCTGAACATCAGACAAGAAAAAAAAAAAGTTTACTGGTCACACACAACATCCAGTTGGAGAGCATCTAGAACCAGTGTGCACTCTTTCAGATACAGTGATGTTACTATAGCAGATTTAGTGATGATAGTATAAAGCAAAGACTCCTCTAAATACAGCAGTTAACAGGCTAGTCAAATTAATAACAAATAGCATGTGTTTAAAAGGGAATGGTATGCTATTCCAACATAAATAAGAATTTTAATATTTTTTGCCTCTGTATGGGAATGATTTCCATCACTACTTTATAACTTGTAAAGTTTGCATCAACTCAAAAAGGAGACTGAAAAATTTATCAGCCCACAAGATTAAATGTAATTCTCAAAGGATGGTCTGGGGACTTTTGAAGGGCCAAGAGATCAAAATAATCTCCATCACTAAATACATCTGGTTACAGGGCTACTTCCTCTCATGACTACAATGTGGAACTTTTCATGAACTACGTGGTGCATGCTATCAGAGCAAACAGATGCAGACACAACAGTACAGCTATCTGTACATTAACCCAACCACTATAGAGAGATGCCAAAAACAGACTCACTCTTCTCATTTCTATTAGGAAAACTTTATTTTCTTAAAAGTAGCACTAATGTTAATTACATGTTTCATATTATTTGTATTAAATATAACTTTTAGGGTTACGATTGGCATCAGGGTTAATTATGGCTTTTAAATAAGTAAGTCAATTATTACAACTTTAAGTTCTTTATAGTAAATACTAAAAGCTTGACATTAACAAAATCATGTTACAGTTTTCAAACCTGAAAGAATGAAGTCTGCTGAAACGTAAAAGCTGGAAAACCAATCTCTAAAGATAACTGAGTCCAAGTAACAGGCAAATAGCTACTTTAAAGCCATCTTCCAAATGTTGCTACCCATTCCACAAACCTGTGTTCCATAATAGACAGGGCACTATGTGAAGAATTAATCTACCTTAAAGCCACTTGGATGTGCATGGCACTCAAGGGCGAGCTCTCACATGCCTGGCCCCAGAGGCATTGCCCTTTTTTCATGTCTGCTGCTCTCTCAAGGTTTTATCATTTTCCTTTTCAAACTGAACACCCTAAACATCTCTAAAAGAGTTCTCTATAGAGACAATGAAGCTAATAAATATAAGCTTTAATACACAGCAAACAGATCACTTAGAAATGTTTAAAAAAAAAAAAAAAAACTTACCACTGGGACCCAAATTTCCCATTACACCACTTATGTTCAACTGGCTGGCACTAATAGGTTGTCCACCTGGACCAAGTCCCATTCCAATGCCTCCAAGACCACCTAAATCACAAGTAACAACATTACCAAGAGTCATATAAAACTATCTGGTATCAACCTTTACAACTAGCTCCAGGCTTATAATAGTATCCTAAAAATTACAAATAGCAGAGATTCTTGTTTTCATTTAGAAAGTACCATATGAAAAGACTATAATATATTTATGAGTAAACAGAATCTTACAAAGTGGGTTCGGCTTACATTCCACTTCATGGTAAAGAGAGAGGCTGAGAAAATAGCTTGCCATGCAAACATGAAGACCTGACTTCAATACCCAGAATACACACATTTTTAAAGCCAGGAATGGTGTTGGACACATATAATCTTAGTGCTGGTGAGGTAACAGTTCCCTAGGGCTCATTGGTCAGCCAGCCTAGCTTACTCTGTAAGTTCCAGGCAGTGAGAAACTCCATCTCAAAATAATAGTAGACACCTGCCTGAAGAAAAACACTCAAGTCTGTTTTCTGGACTCACTTCTATATCTACTCACTCCCAACTCAAACACACACACACACATGCACACAAATGCACCCCAGGAATATGTGAAATACGTTACTTCATATCACACTGTTGTGGACTCTCTTCTCCAGAAACAAGATGGCCATTGCCATCTTAAGATCAGAGCAGTAGTGATTACCCACTTAGAGATGCTCCAAAAATTACTAATATTCCTTTGTGTAAAGAAGAGAGTTCACAAGACGACACTTACACTCAGTTAAGGGAGGGATGACACACATGACTATTTCTTGCTGGTATAGCTACCTGTAAATCGTCTATGCTTCTGTAAATAACCACAATTAAATTCACAAATTCACCAAATAAGATGTGAGTGGAGTCTCTGGGTAAATTTCTTTAGTCTATGGCTGGTACCCTCTCTGGGGTGAAGTGAGAGGCATCCTCAGGTAGTCACACAGTACATACATACCTGAAAATGAGCATCATGCCAAGATTGCAGAACCACTAGACTAGCATTACTTAGAAAATAGTACAAATAAAACTGAAAAGCCAACAGGTACTGAAGACCTAAGACTGAGCTTGTGCAGTGAGCACAGCCTTTAGTCAGCATTCTCAGCAGTCAAAGGCAGACAAGAGAACTGTGAGCTCGGGACCAGCCAGAGCTCATAACAAGACTTCTGTCTTATCAACACCAAATCCATTTTTAAAATTCTTGGTAATGAGGGATTTGAGGGATGGCTCAGTGAAGAGCACCCGTTACTCTTGCAGAAGATCTGGGTTCAGTGCTCAGCACCCACACAGCAGATCATAAGCAGTTGTTAGATGCTACACCTTCTTCTGGCTTCCATAGACACTACACACAGCTGATGCAAAAATAGATCCACAACATTGAAAACAACAAATATTACCTGGCTTTATCATGCACATTTACTTATAGTTACAAAATAAATGTTCTCATATCTATTAAGCAAATATAAAGATTTTTGAGACCTTAAGCTGCCTGAACACTGCCATTTATCTATGTGAGTAAATTTATATTTTATGTCTTGTCTTTAAATTCAAGTTTTTTGTTGTGTGTTTGTGTGTGTGTGTGTGCGTGTGTGTGTGTGCACATGCTCTTTATTACGGGGCATATGTCCAAAGAACTTCAAATCCTTGCACATCCATGTTCATTACTGCTATATTCACCGTGGGGGAGGAATAAACGTAGAAAAAGGAACCAGCCTAAATACCCACCACAAGACAAAGAGATAATTAAAACATGCTAATATATACAAGAGATTTATAGAGCTTTAAAGAAAAATGAAATCTAGAGAAAAAAATTGGTGAACCTATAAAGTGTTCATATTAAATGTGGTGAGCCAACTCAGAAAAGCCCTAAAAATTTCTCCCTAATTTGCAGACCCCTGTCCATGATATGTATTTAACTAAAATAATTGTGTAGGCTGGGTCAAGTGGAAAACTGCAGAAAGGAGACTAAGAATGGTAATACTAAAAGATAAAGGAGAACAGAGTGTAGACAAAAGGATACATCAGCTAAGCTACTTCCTAGTTTTCAAGGTGCACATTTGGATTCAACTTTCTGTGCACTGAAGTAGCAATAACCACTTTTGCATTCCCAGAATCCAACATGTGTTATTCCCTAGAAGTTGGTCTTTCTTACATTGGCATTGTCCATTAATACAAAAACAAGCAGACATGTCTAGTCACTAAACTTATCAGTTACATTGCATTGGCTCAGTTAGGAAAAAAAAAAAAAAAAGGCTTAAAATAATTTTTTAAGGAGGTGGAGATCTGTTACCAGAATGAATTTTTTTCCTTCTGTTTAAAACTCTAGTATAGTGCTCTTTAAGATATAAATGCCACTGCTAAGATAAAGTGTTGTTGTTGAAATGGAAAATTTTGGTACATACACACAAAGTTTTACACAACCACAGAGAATGAAATCAGGATAACAGAACTGGAGAGCCATGTTATGTGAAATAAACTAAACAAGTAAATACCACATTTTCTTTTCTGAAGCCTTTAAACCTGTGACATGAAGGAAAAGAGGGCTGTAAAAAAGGAAGAGGACTAAAAGAAGTAATGGGGGTAAAAAAGACAAAATGCTGATGTCTTCTCTCATGTAGAACATAGATTTAAGTCTCATACACACAATGTGTGGTATGAAAGGCGGCAGACTATCTGGGGAGGAGGAGGGTCAGCAAGAGGATGGGGAGGAGTGAGAAGACAAAGAAATACAATGGCTGTATGAACGTGACGTAATAAAATCTACTCTGTACACTAGCTAATAATGATGCAGGGAGGGAGGAAGAGAGGGAGGGGGGGTTGACTGATGGTGGCTTAAAGACATCAAAACTAAAATCTGGATGGCAGTTTGCTAAGCCTGAGTATCTGTCTCAAATTCTCCCTAATGTAGCAATTAGGGCTTGAGGCTGAGAAAGAATTATATTCTGTAAGTTGTTGAAATCAGAGTACAGATGAATGTTATTTTAAACTGCACAGATCAATATGAAGTAAATGTGTTCCTATGCCTGCCTGAAGCAACAGCACAGCCATGTTCATATGTGCACATACCATCTTGTCTCTGATGTCACAATAATTATATTAATCTCAAGGAGTTATTAAAAAAAGAAGAAAATCTTAATATTGAAGTCATGGGAAATGAGAAATTCCCACTTGCCAATCTGTATTAAAATCTAAGTGAATCAGATAAAGAAAGGAAGGGAAAAAATAGAGAAAGAGGTTTAAAATAATCTATCAAAGCCTATCACCTCCATACCTCAAGAGAAAAGAAGTATGAAAAGACAAATTACACACTGAGAACCTCATACACATATATAAATGTGCTTTATCAAATCACAGACCCACTCCTCCCAACGCTCCCTATGACCCTCCTCACAGAACACACTTTGTTGTTGTTTTAACCTGTTGAGTTCATTCAGTATTGTATGTGCATGGGTATAGGAACATTCTCTCAGGGGCTACATGCCTGAAGAACACCCAGCAACCATTAGATACTCAGTCAAGGCTGGGATTTCATATGCTCTTTTACTAATCACCAACGCTAAGATTTTGGCCGGCTTTAACTTGTGCAGGACTTGAGGACTAAAATTTACTAATAGAGGTAAATGCAGTTAAGCTCTTGAATAATGGTGACCCTGACCAGGTAACTAAGAAGGGAGAAAGGGCAGTATTCAAAGGTACGTAGTTGAAATTTTTCAAAATTTATCTATTAAATTTTCAACCACTGTAAAATCTCACTAAACAGTAATCCAAACCCATACTGCATTAAAATTGTCCACCAGAGACCAAGACTTAGCTGTATGAATAACAGACTACTAATAGAAAAGGGAGGGGTAATTCAAAGAGCTTATCATCTGAATTATGAATTAGCAACAATGGAAACCAGACTAAGCTACTTCCAAATTGCTAAGATACAGTAACTTGATCTTAAACTCTCTAACAAGTCAAACTATACTAGAAGACATTTATAGAACAGCCAAGATTGAGACACTTTACTAATAACTCACTAAAAAACTAAAAAGCTTAATAGATGCTCCAAAAGAAATGAGTAGTAAAAGGCCTAAGGGTAGAAGAATGACAACTGAAGTGTCTACTGTGTGAGATTTGGAAAAGTAATAGAATTAAAATCCTGAGTATTGAAAGTAAACTAAGAGGATACAAAATAACCTTAAGACTTTTAGATACATAATATCAGGGTTATCATTAACACAGAGAGAGATGAGTATTTATAAAGTACCAAAAGTGAAATACAAAATAAGAAAATGAAAATCCATCAAAATGACTAATGGAAAAAAACTAAAAAATCAACTTCACACAGATTGTCAAGGCAATTTAAAAAATACATAATTGCATTTATAACATTTATACACACACACATCAAAAACAGGGATATAAAATAAAACAAGATGAAGAAACAACACAAAATTATATTTAGTATTATACAAGGACTTAGAGTAATTACAAAAACATGCCATAATGCGTAACTTTATTCATTAGCAATTTTGCACAACTTTTTTATTATTCACCAATTCTAATCTGTATTCATCAATTCTAATCTTGGATGTACTTGATAATTTAGCTTCAAAGTATTTTCAACAAGAAAAAAAATGGGTAAATCTATCACTGTACTGAGAAATTTTACCATTACCAAACATTTCTCAGTAACTGATAACCCAAATAGATAAAATTATGAGAAAGAATAAAAGATAATTTAAATAACTAACAAACTTGACTTAGTAAACATAGAAGATATAGAAATGGACTATGGTAGGACATCCACAGTAAAATTCTAATAATGTCATAGAATCATATGGACTACGTTGTATGACCACACTAAACCTAAGTTAGAAACTAGTAAAAAACAAGTAACTTATACATTTGGAAATTCTAAATTTGTATTTTCAATTATACAAGATGCAAGAATAAATTACAGTGGTAATTTATAAACAATAAACTATAATAATTAGTCCATAGAAGAACCTATGGACAACAGCTAAATTTATAATCCTAAATGATTATGGTAGAAAAGAGAGGATAAAAATTAGTGAAATGTGCATTCAACTCTAAATCAGGGCAAAGATTAGTCTAAACTTACAGAAAGAAAACAATAAAAAAAAATTGAATATGCCGAAGACAAAGCTCATTGTTCACAAACACTGACAAGTTTCTAATGATAAGACTCCAATAAATGAAGAAACAATATTGTGCAGGAGAAACAGCTAAACTGTTAAAAGTGCTCCCCACCCCCGACACACACACATAGGAGACCTAAGTTTTGTTCCTAGCATCCACATTGTAAGACTCACAACCACCTGTAACTCCACCACCATGGGATCCAACATCCTCTTCTGGCCTCTGCAAGTACTGAACTAACATGCACAAACCTACATACTGATACACATGTATACACATAATTAAAATAACATCTTTATAAACAAGAAATAGAGCTATAAATATAGTAAAAATTTGTAAGATAGTATTATACTAATAAAGTTTAACACTGAACCATAAGCAGGTAAACGTGCTCTATGCTAATCTACACCCTAAATCCAATCTCTGGAACCCACACATTACAGGAGACCTGATTTCCGAGAGTTGTCCTCTGATCTCACCACATAAGCCACAGAACACACACACTAAATCAATGTCCTAAAGACTTTAATGTTTAAGATAGACAAAAGTGAAGGAATCCTTAGTTACCAAAACTAACTCAAGCAGCAATAAAAATATGACCAGTAAATAAATCTGCCCCAAACATATGTGAAGGACAGTTTTAAACAATTTCTAGCAGCTATCAAAAATCAGGAAATTCTTAAAGAAAAAGAATATTCCAATTTAGTATTTGTAATAATTTGAAATGTAAATTAATATAAAAAGCGGGAAAATCTATGAATGCAGTATGTGTTAAAATGAAGATATCAGCTTTATTAATAAAACAGACTCGAGAACAAAACACAAAACAGTGAACTATGAAATAACACATGCTGTCTTACTGAGTCTTAAATTCAGAAAAGCTATTTTTTGTTTATGGATGTGTAAATGTGCACTCATTTTACTAAAATCTATATAAAAAACATATTCATGAGTTGTCCCCTGTGTGAGGAACACACTGAGAGGTGGGTGTAGAGCTGGAAAATTTTAAGCCTAGCTAAAAAAAATTTAATTTTTAAAAATCTATTAAATGTATGCCATACAGGAGCTATAAAAATTTTACTTTTGTCTGCATATTTAAAATGTTGTTAAAAACTTTAATGATAAAAGAACTAAAGAAAAACAGCAATGTACTGTAAGGTTGCAAGAGCAAGGGGGAATCTAGACTATTTACACTGTTCTTTTATAACACTCTGGAATATATTAATTAGTGGACATAGCAACCAGTACATCTAAATCTACTCCAGGATTTGTTTTCAGTATTGGGATTGAATTCAGGACTCCATGCATGCTAATCAAATGCTCTACCACTAAAGTATACCAACACTACTCCCAATAGACAAACACCTTGTCTGTGGTACTCAGGCTAGAACCCACCGACTTACACATGGTAGGCAAAAGCCTACACTGAGTCCACCTCCAAGTCTCACTAAGTTCTCCAGGTTAGCTTAGGACTCACTCTACAGCTGAGGAAGACCTTGAATTTTAGATTCTCCTGCCTTAGCCTCTTGAAGGTCATAGGCCTGTGCCATCAGGTATGGCTAAGGACATCCAAAGAAGATAATGAAAATGAGTCAATATTTTTATACAAAAAAAAGTAGAATTTACTCTGGTATGCTGGTTAACATATTTAAGATACTCTCAGAGGCACCAAAATGTATCAATGTCACATTAAAAAATAAAAATACAGACTTCCTCTTGGATTACTCTGACCAAGAGTGAGCCTAAATTTGAATTCTCTACTTGTCTCTGTATCTTCCGCCTGTCTGTAGTTTGTAGTTACTGGACTGTCTACAGTCTGTTGTATGTGTCTATGACTGAATACCGTTCTGATGTCTGATTGTCCCTATGTCTGTCTCTAACATAGAGCTTTGCACTGTATTCATCGACTAACACAGAAAGCATGGCAGGAGGATGGAATAAAAAGTTCTTCAGAAATCTTTAACAGAACCTTTACAAGGGAAGACACTTAACTGACCCACAATAGTAAACAACACTGCAAACAGACATTATCAAGCAATATCCTATGTTGTTTCCAACATTTATAGTGAATATTTGTTTTAAGGTTGCTTACAACCTGTTGGCTGCTTCCAGCAAATGATTACTACAATATATGCAGACTTATTATTCAAGGGTATGAAAAAGTACAAAACTTAAGATTAAAGGTAGGTTAGATTATAAAAGCTGATTGAATGGGAGATCCAATGCATAGTACGGTTGGTTATTACATTGTTCTTAAAAACAAACTAAACTTAAACAGACTGAGTACACAGTAGGAAAGCACATTAAATACATAGTTGTAAATATTCTCAAGGGGTATTATTAACTAAGTTTTGAGGTCAAGTGAAAGTTCACTTGCTTGAACGCAAGGTATTTTTCACTTAAAAATTGCATCATATTCTGTTGATTACTAAAGATATAAAGGTTAAAACATGTAAAACACAGAACAACAAAATGACTATGAAACACTAATAAAGAATATACTCAAAAAATATTAAAAATGGTGGATATCTACAGTAAAATTATAGGATTCCCCCTTTTGGTTAATATGAGGCAGTAGGAGCCATTCTTATTTTTTTAAGATAGATTTATTTATTTATTATGTATATATACAGTGTTCTGCCTGCATATATATCTGCACACCAGAAGGCACCAGCTCTCATTATAGGTGGTTGTGAGCCATCATGTGGTTGCTGGGAGCTGAACTCAGGAAGATATGTAGCCAGTATATGAACTGACCAAATACATGAGTATTCATGAACTGGGTAATCAAAAACAACAACAACAAATTTTAAAAAGTCCCTTATTTTTCTTTTTAGTCTTTACCTAGTCAGAAGCAACAAACTGTCCAAAACTCCAAACTAATCTCAGAGTTTGAGGAGTGTGAGAACATCTTCAATATAGGCATAAAAACAGACTTGCTTTGTACATAATGCAAAACAAGCAAACAAAAACTCCAGCTGTTTTCTATTAACAGCTTCTACTTACGTGGTAATTGTGATGTTTTACTATCATGTGAACGGTAGTCTTCATGAGGAACAGATTTGTCATCCTAATTGCAAAAAAAAATATGCATATATATTACAGTTAAAAACAGCTAGCAATAACTGTTATGCTAGGGACAGGTCTAGAGAAATGAAGGCTGAGATGAGAAGCAGAAACTCACCATTTTCACATGCATAGGTCTATCAAATAAAAACTGCCCATTGAACATGGCTGTGAGTCAGTCAAGGAAAACCAGGTACAATGACTTGTACATCTATTACCATACCTAAAGAGTCTGAAACTTCTCTATTTTATCATTAGACTTTATTCATACTAGTCTCTTCCTTTGACTTATAACTTAACCAAAATTAACTAGGTTTCATCAAAAGCAACTGCACTGATATATAATAAAGTAAGTAAATGTCCAAGTATATATCCACACATCTTGCTACCACAGGAAGGAAGAGCAGAAAACAAATTCATACCAGTCCTGAATACCATGGCTCTAGTACTTTGCAAAGAATAAGTCTTAATGTTGTAGACAAAAGCCTAATTTCTAAGCAAGGCAGCATTACATAACACAAACAAGAAACATTCAAAGATATTAAACCTCACCAATGTCATTTAATGTTAAAATATAAATCAGGATACAAATTGCTTGAACTGCTTCAATTGCTTGCTCAAAAGTGACAGTGCCCATGCCTCTGCTCTTGCCGTCTTTGTCTTCTTTAATATCTGCCCGCTTTACAGTTCCAGCTATGCTGAACACTTCCTTTAGCTTCTTCCAACCAACTTTGAAGTCAAGCTTAACACAAAATTATATAGTTACACTCCTAAAAAACAAATGATCCTCCCTGCTTGTGAATACAAAATAATCTTTTCCAAACTTATAAATGTATGTAATTCTTGTTCAACAATACACCAATGATGTTCAACTAAAAAATATCCTGCTTAAAGTCAGTTCACCTACATCTACCTTCATTTAAACTTCCCAGATCATCTTTCAATTCCTCAAAAAATTTACTGTATACATGTGAAACTTGGGCATCTATTATGACTAAGGAAATTTGAGTTTTAGAAAACACTGTCCAGTTTACTAACTTTCAGAAGCATAAACAAATGGCAAAGCAACCACAAAAGGCATTTAAAATACCCCGACTACAAGATAAAATTTAACTACCAAGATGAATGAAAATATGTACAACTGACTTACACAGCAGTTCAATATCTAAGAATTCCACAGTTCTGTCTTAAAATACTAACTAGTAGTATTTAAAGTCTAACTTCAGACTACATACATTAATTAGGTTTTGGTTTAAAATAATTATGTCTTTGTCTACTTAAGTTAAAAATAAAAAGAATGACCTATAAAACTATGTACACACATCTAACAAAATAATGTCATGTTGAGAGTTAAATGAAGCAATAAAAGCTTAAACTTACATTAGCAACAAAAATTGTGGAACCAAGTCTACCAGCCTGCAAATTGCTGATAACCTCAGGAGGAATGTTTGGATTATTGAGAATGGAAGGTGGCAAATTCACCAACCCAGATCCCACATCAGAAGCATGTGATCCTTGAAATGATGTTCCTGTTCGCTGCAGTGCCCGGCGAGCATTTTCTCCATCAGGATCCTATAATGCACACTGAATGTTAATTGCCAGCAAATATATCAGTGAATATATGCAATTCAACTGGCTTAAACTCAACAGCAGCTAACCTACTGGACCAAAGTATTGACATCTGCGGAAGACTAATGTTTTCCTTCTTCTGTTTTTGTTGGTGGTGGTGTTTTTTTTGTTTTGTTTTTGTTTGTGTTTTTCCCAGAAAGTGAGCCCCATAAAAACCTGTGGATAGACAAAGATTTCTGATTCCAAAGCTGGAAGATAAGTACCCTTTCTCCAGGCACAGAGGCCATACAGAAACTTGAAATTAGTTTTGTTTTGCTCTTATACTGATGTAACAATGTGTGGCATATACATATAAAATGCCTTTTAACTCTAAGTAGAGAAACACTACTGTCCTTTCTTCTTCTCACAATACAGTAAAGGTAAACTCTCATCACTAGATAGTCAAGGTATGTCAGATTCAGACTAATTCACAGTCCTTACTAGCAGAACGCACTACTATAAACTCAGGAATACTAGGATAGAGGAAGGTTTCTTCTCACTGATTAACAAAATACAATAATCCCATTTTATAGTCTCTTAGCTTCCTCAACAATGAAAAGAACCTGTCATGGGAAAGGGGGAGGGATAACCAAAGACTAAGTATCCAAGTAAAGAATTATAGCAAATAATTTAGGTTCATTAACTTTCCAAAGAAATATCCTTTATTAAGACAAAAGGCAAATACAAATGTGTTTCTTCTACTCATTCCACTAAGTAAAAAGTCAACAACATTAGACTACATAAAAGGAGAGGCATGTAAATTATTACGTCAAAAATTCTACAACTCACAGCACTGTGCTTGTCTGCACAAGATCAGTGCAGCCAACATTCTAACATGGAATGAAAATTCAGGGACTCAGAGTGCCTTCCTACCCCTGAGGGATCTATTGGCAGGTGATAGCTTCTGGGGAAGTCAGTTTTAAGGGTGCAATCCCTAGCAGATCAGTTATGCAACAATAGGTGATTCCCCCAACACAGACACACACAAGAGAATACGGATAGCTCAAACTGGACTCAGGTTTTAAAAACTATTTGGGAGGGACATAAAGTTGGGAGAGCAGGAAGGTAGGCGTGGATCTGGGAGAAGTTGGGGGATAACGGGTAAAAATACATTATATGAGATTGTAAAAGAGAAATATACCAAAAACTTCTCTGCTGTTCTCAGTCTGTAAGGTAAAATAAGAAAGGATGACTCTAATAAATTCTCACATATAGCTGGAAGGACAAGAGGAAGGAGAAAAGAATGAATGGGAGAATAAAACAAGCCAGACTCTAATGTGTTTCTTCATGTAAAGAAATTAAAACAATTACAAAAGTGAAGAAATAATTGTTACCAAAGAACAATGAAAGACATTTAAGTTATTAAATATTGAGCATGGTCAGTGCTCATTCTGTCACTTGATGAAATCTAGAATCATCTGGGAAATGACTTCTGGACCTGCTTGATTACATTAATTATAACCACTTTTAATTGGGAGAACCACTCCCTGTAGTGGCCCTGCAATGTAGAAAAGAAGAGAGAAGAGAATGCCTTCATATCTCTCTGCTTCCTGACTATGGATTCAGATGCTGCAAGCTCCTGCTGCCTTCAATTCCCCACAATGATGGACCACAATTCAAACACAGAACTAAAATAAACTCTCCCTTCAGTTGACTTTATTCTACTATTTCAGTGACAAGAAAAGAAATTAAGACATCCATAAATGTTTCAGGTTTTAGAACTGAAAAACTTGTGCCAAAAAAAAAAAAAAAAAAAAAATGAGAATAGTGGTTACCTACACACAGGAGAATTAAAAAAAGAGAAAGCTTCTTTAACTATTAAAACGTAGGTTGTTTGTCTTAACAGTAATGTATTTGTTTTGTCACACATAAGCACTATACACATCATACACACATAAACAAATCACATATAATCTTTCACTCCTCTTTTCCCCTTGTTGCCCAGCCTGCCAATCATTGTCAATGCTATTAGTGGACCTACTAATACAACTCCTACTCATTTTCATGGAATTGGATAGAATTCTAAAGACTCGCTAATGAATACTTCATTAGATAACCCTGCAAGCAATACTCAGAAGTTTTATCAGTCACTGATTTGTAAATCAGATATTCCCAGGAAAATGACTGCCTTTACTGAACATCAGCCAAAGAGTTAAATAAACCTTTCATTATTTAATAAAGTTAAATTTGACCTTTTTTTTTCCTCTTCTAAAATAGTTAAAAATAAGCTGGGCAGTGGTGGTGCATGCCTTTAATCTGAGCACTCAGGAGGTAGAGGCAGGCAGATCTCTGTGAATTCAAGGCCAACCTGATCTACAAAGCAAGTTCCAGGACAGGCTCCAAAGCTACAGAAAAACCCTGTCTCAAAATAAAAAAATAATAAAATTTTAAAAAATTAAAAGTACAGGCATCCTATAATTTCATTGTAGGGTCTCTACAACAGATCTGAGCTCTACAATATGCTGCAACGTAAAGGAGCAAGATCACTTGACCTAAGCCTGTAATACCTAGTCAATTTGTCAATTAAAAACAGAAAGATACTACAAGCACAGTATGCTTAATGTTTATACTGTCTCTATAGAGTTTTTATAATACTTGTTTCCTTTGAAGAGAAACAGGATCATAAAAGCAAATTATGATCATTAAATTATTAGAGGATTATAAATTGGGACAAATGATTTAGGATGCCAGCATATTTCTAAAGCCTTAGCCCTAGCTGATTCATAAAAGCACCAAACAAATGACTAGTCAAAGCACAAAGCTTAAACACTCCCTATCAAATCTCCAGAATGTAGACACATGAATACTTTGGTATCAAGCTATTCAAGCTATCATCACACAACAGAACAAACACTAACAGAAATACTTTTTACAGCTTACATTTACAATACAGTTGGACTATTTTAAGCACTGTGCTAACAGCTTTACATAATAATAACACAAGTATAGTAACTACAAAATACTCGTTAACACTTTTGAGTTTTTACAACACTACCAGAGAGACTAGCATTTCTCCTATCCCCGTGACAAGGAAACTTAACAAAGGTTAAATGATTTGCTCTGCCTGGGTCATCTGGCTGTTGTAGTGACAGAGAATGAGTTATAACCTGTTTATCACACTTGATCTTCATAAAAGTCACATTAGGAATTATAATAATCACTAGAAGAGAGGTCATATGCCCTGTCACCTGGCTGCAGAAGGATAAGCTGGAACTCAAAATAAGTTCTCCTGTTGAATGCCAGCCAACGAATAACATCAGTATTAGAACATTTCAGAAACTCAAAATAACATTGCCTATTTCTTCTTTCCTTTTTTTCTTTTTTCAGTTTTTCAAGACAGGGTCTCCCTACGTTGCCCTGGCTTTACTGAAACTTGCTCTATAGTTCAGGCTGGCATCAAACTCACAGAGATCTGCCTGCCTCTGCCTACCAAGTGCTGGGATTAAAGGCATACACCACCACCACCACCGGCTGCTAATTTCTTTGAATATAGATTTAGCAACTATACAAATAGGCTACGTTCAAACTATTATGGTAAAATAAAATTTAAAAAGCTCATGAAATTGGGCTATACAAGCTAATTATTACCAAGATCAATTACTCCTGTAAGTGGTATTTGGTGAAGTACCTTTCTAATCATTAGTCAATCTATTAACACTACCACAATTCTATACAAACAGAAAATTCCACAGCAGATTATTCTAGATTCTAGTTACACACCTCGGTAAGTAATAGCACTTCTTAAATTCTAATCTTAAGGAATGTAAATTAATTCTATTAACAATGAATACCAATCTTATTCAAAACCACAAGCTTAGTGTATTATAAAGCAACCAGTAATCAAACTGAAAGTGTTTTATGGCAAAAAAAGTTTTCACCTTAAGTTTGTCATCTTTAAATTTATGTGTCCTGATTTTTTTTTAATTAGAGACTTCTATCAGTGACACAAAATCAGTTAAATATAAAAAATAACTTAAGGGGGCTGGAGAGATGACTCGGAGGTTAAGAGCACTGACTGTTCTTCCAGAGGTCCTGAGATCAATTCCCAGCAACCACATGGTGGCTCAAAACCATCTATAATGACATCTGGTACCCTCTTCTGTATACCATACACATAATAAATATATCTTTAAGAAAAAAAAAAAACTTAAGGACTAATAGAAAATAATCTATAAGCAAAATCAACACTAGCTACAATTCTTTAATAAGCATTTATCCTTCAAAAAGCAAATTGTCAGACAACTAAATGAGAAAAACGAAGAGTGAAAGAAAGCATGTCCATATAATACTTAAATTGCAAATAGAAAAACAAACTTACCTCTTTAATATTCAAAGGTCTTCCACTAAGGTCATATTTGTTCATAGTTTCTAGTGCTTTCTTTACAAATTCTTCATCTTTGAATTCAACCACACTTAATAGAGAAAAATATATAAGAAATACTTATGTAAAAAATTTCTTATTCCTAATCACAAGATTAATTTGACTTAAGATACTTAAAAAAAAAAAAATCCTTACCCACAGCCCTGTATCCAGTAGATTGTCAATATATGCAAAAGAAAAGAAACATTTTAGGTCAGTAATTGAAGTTAATGGAAGGTTCCAATACTTAAGTTATTAAAAGTAATCAAGAACACATTTTCTTTTTAATATACCTCCAGAATGTAACAGGCAACTGACCATGCATTTTTACAAATTTTTAAATCCATCTAATAGAGTACATTCTTATTTTCAAGTGACTTTTCTTAAAATTAAAACTGGTGCCACTGTACAACTTCAGTCAACAGTAATAAAGGAAGAAACTGAAGGCTCCAACATACATGTTCTTACACAGTAATAACTCTTTCAAAAGATGTAATGCATATGATAATATACTTTTAAAATCTAATTAAAATAGCAAATAAACATATTTTTTAAAAAATTAATATTTTAAGTGTATGGATGTTTTGCCATGCATGCATGGCTATATACAATGTGTCTAGTGCCAACAGAGGCAAGATGAGAATATCAGATCCCCTGCAACTTGACTTTCAGATGATTGTAAACTGCCATGAGGTGCTAGAAATTGAGCCCAGGTTGCCTGGAAGAGCAGCCAGTACTCCTAACTGGTGAGCTAATCCCTCCAGCCCCATGAAGCTTATGTTTTGTTTTGTTTTTTAAGATTTATTATATATACTCTGTTCTGTGTGCATGTTTGCCTGCACACCAGAAGAGGGCATTAGATCCCATTATAGATGGTTAGGAGCCACCATGTGGCTGACTCAGGACCTCTGGAAGAGTAGTCAATGCTCTTAAACTCTGAGCCATCTCTCCAGCCCATGAATTTTATGTTTAATAAAGTAATCTGTTAGATTAAAATTGGGAGCACACAATTTAGGAGCATCTAGTTGAAAGTATGTAAAACAAATTACCCATGCTAAGAAAACTTACAGAATCATTTTTTAAAAAATAATCCCTGTGATTACTATTCAAAGCGCCACTTGAATGTGATGACCAAAGATTGTATTTCTCATGTACCCACTACTTTATGAATATGATGAGACACTATTAAAAGCTCTCCATTATATTCGTCAGTATACACATGCTGCTAAATCAAAATCTATCATCAGCCTTCTAGGTCAACTTAGTCATAGACATCATTCATACCAATTGGTCAGAGCACTGCCTCTTACATGCTCCTGAAGGCTACCAAATTAAGCTTTTCAATAAAAGTTTCAAAATTATATTCTAAATTAACACCTTTAAGCCACAGGCCTCTCATGAAACTCTTGGGAATATTATCAATTCAGTGACTTTTAAAATATCCCTGAAGACATCAAAAATACAACAAAAAAACTATATTAAAAATTAATTAGCTAAAAAAAGCATACCTTAAAGCATTAAAAAAAATGAATGCCCTTTATGAATATTTGCAAAACCCATCATCCCTTTTCAGAAAGCTGGTTTGGTTGGCATGTCAAGACTTGCTAGTATAAAAACCTCAAATCTTAAAGTAAAACAAAATGAAACTTAAGTTTCCAAAAGTCTGATAGAGTATTATACAAAAGTAAACTGCTGAGGAACTTTTAAACCTCGAGCAGATTATGGCCCACAGCACTTACCCTTGATTTTCCTTCCGCATCCTTAAAGAGCTCCACGTATGTAACCTCACCAACTACATAAGACATACAAAAGGAAGATACCAAGAAACAATACATTTAAACACCAGTATCTTGCTTTACTGCACACCTGTGCACAACTCTACAGAAAAGCACCTATTATTCACCAGCAATCAGGACCAGATCAACATACCTCCTATCAATAGCTATAGAAATTTAACTAATTTTCAGAAATTACATCATCCACATTCTCTAAAAAAAAAAACTAACAACCATATTAACCCAATTCATACTGCAGATCATATTTGGCCAGCATGATGTGGTTGGTGAACAAATGCACATATACATACAAATGATTCCTCAAGCCTGTCATATTAACAACATTAGCACTTTTCAAATAACTTTGGTCAGCCTACACACAACAGCTGTTTTAAGGTGACTTCCTACCTGAATGTCTTCAATCATGTTTGCCATCAGTAAACTAAATTTACAAGTCATGCTTCACAGCAAGCCACACACTTCTAAATAAAGTCAGTGAATAAAACCAGTCAAATAGTTGTCACCTTACAACAGATACACCAATGCAATTTTTAAAAAAATTATTAGAAGATCACCCTCAAAGCCAAGTACATAGTTTGCAGGACTGTTGAACCTCAATTTTTCAAGAGATAACAGAACTAACTTTTACAAGATCAAGTATTGAGATTATTTTCCCCCAAAACCAAGCATGTGAGTAAGAGGAGGGTTTTCAGGTTCTTGTGGAAACACCAGCGCAGCAGCAGGGACACAGATTTAGTACAAAACTGCAGAGACAGCATCATGGCAGTCGGGACAATGCAAGCAAAAGGAATTCCACAGCCAGACTCCAGATTCCACCAAAAACATCTTTGGGGGAAAAAAAATCTACCGTATTATACATACATTAACAAGCTAGATGCATTGCTTAACTAATGCAACAGTCCTTTAAAATCTATAAAAACTTCAACTAGACAAAGCAGTCACTTTAACAAAATTCTTGGTGGCATGCAGATGCTGGCTTCACTATCCCACTAAAATGGCAAAAAGAAAAATACTTCATTTATCCATACTTCCTTGTAATGAAATTGCCAAATGGAAGAAAAAGAAAAGATTAATTCACGGATCAAGAAAGAAAAGTATTTTTTTGAGTCTGTGTGGCTAAGAGAAATAAAAAGTTTGCTGATTTCCTCCCCCTCCTATATGATGATTACAACAGTAAGTTACTGCAGAAAGCGTTACCTTTTTCTCTCATCAAGTCTTTAATAGCTTGCCACTTCATGTCATAGGGGATGTTGCTAATGAACACTCGGTTCCGATTTGGACCTTTCTTTTCTCCAGTGCCTGAATTCTTATCTTTTGAATAAGGATGAAATCGATTGGCTTTCTTATTTCCTGTAGACTTTTCTTTTAAATCAGATTTTTCTTCTTTCACTGATTCATCATTCTCCCTGTAAATTACAAGACAAATAAAATCACCTTCAATTAATCTGCTAAGAATGAAACTTGTGTATCAATCATTCATGTTTGTCACTTCACAAAATTCTCAATTAAGCTACAACTCAAAAAAGCAGCTAGAGGCTGGTCTAAGAGTTCCATACTGTTCAAGTTTACCAATTTCCACTTAACAGTTGGCATTTGTGTTCTATGGTTAATGGTTGTAAGCATTCAAAAAACCCAGATTTTTCTAGCATATTACTTAAAAAATATTATTAGACCATATGGCAGAGACATTTGAGTTATCTCAATAGCACATTTAGGGAAGAATTAACTTTGGGGGCTTCATTCAACTTTAATTTGGGCCAGCAAGAGGCACTTACTGCAGGAACCTGATGACCTGAGTTCAAAACCAGAACCCATGTTAAAGACGGAAGGGAAGAGCACTTCACACTTGTCCTCTGATATCAATGTGCACTTCATGGTTCACATGTTCAGTCACATAGCACACATACAACATAAACACACATACAAATGTGAACAAACAATAAAACAATTGTAATGTTTTAACCAAATTAAAATTTAAAAACTAACTCCTACTTAATGCATGGTGGCACACATAACTCTAGCACTCAGGACACAGAAGCAGAGAGAGTGCCACACATTTCAAGACAGCCTGGTCCATACAGAAAGTTCTAAGCTATCCAGCCAGACCATAGCTACATAGTCAAGACTTTGTTCTCCTCAAAAGTAAATAATAAACTAAAATAATTATCTGAAAATTTTTATTACTTACAAATTAGCAAATTTTCTCCTTCCCTAAAAACCAAAATCAAAATGTACAGTTACATCTATCTACCTACATGTATACACTCATAGTCACTATGTCAAGTTTTATCTATTCCCTACTTTGATAAACACAGAAAATTTAAAAGGTATTCCAATACCTTGATGTTGAGTATAGACTAGGATACTTCATAAAACTGTCTCTTTTACTAGTAATGCTATTTATAATGAAAGGATAGAGTTGAGGAGGGGGAGATAATAAAATACATCACGAGTCAGAATCTATCTGTCTTTTTTTTGGGGCTAACTGGAAAAAATTAGTTTATAATACTATAGTCACAATGCAACTATTATGATGTCATAATCAACCAACATAGAAATTTAAGATATGGGTATATACTTAAAGTGATCCTTGCAGATAAAATTCTGGATTAATCTTTTATTTTTAAAGCAACGTGCAAGTGCAGGTACACATGCATGTCTGTGAGTTTGTGTTAGGAAACCAGAGGGCGGCCTCAGGAATGTCATTCTTGTCTTTTGTTTCTGGACTGATGCTCATCAAGTTGGCTAGACTGGCTCACCAAGGAGACGCAGGCAACCTTCTCCCCAGTACTGGAATTACAAGGACACACTTTCATGCCCAGCATTTTCACACGGTTCTAGAGAGCAAACTCAGGTCCTGACTGCATATAAGGCAAGCAGTTTTTCAACTGTGCTATCTCTCCAGGTCTTGAAAGTAATCTTATTACAGAAACAACAGTAGTTAACTCATAGATTGCTTTAGTCAACCTAAAGTAATTTCATAAATAAAATAAGTTTAAGGCAATTTTTATAAACTTTAATATTAGAGTCAAAATTTCTAAGACTAATGAGAAAGAAAACATGTTTTAAAAAAAAATTAAAAGAGCAAAAAAACAAAAAAACAAACTTCAGGGGTTATTCTAATAACAAACCAAATGTCATAATCCAGGCTATAAAATCTAAGGTAAGCAATTTTTTTTTAGAAAGCTATAAACAAACTTCTTACTGAATTAATGAGAATTTTACTTCTTAGACACCACTCTCCTGAAGGGTAACAATACTGTCATAAATTAAGTACATAAGGTCTTTGAGAAGAAAACCTATCTCCTTTGGTTCCACACTGCATTTTGCATGGTGACTGACTACAAGTGCTGGATAAATTGTGACTTTTCTATTATCAGTTAAGGACCCACACTCTGGAAGTTAGGAAGATGGCTCAATTGGTAAAACACTTGCTGTGCAAAACTAAGTGCAAAGGTTTGGATCTCCAGCATCCACATAAGAAGCTGGGCTGGGCTGGAGAGATGGCTCAGCGGTTAAGAGCACCGTCTGCTCTTCCAGAGGACCCGGGTTCGATTCCCAGCACCCACATGGCAGCTAACAACTGTCTGTAGTTCCAGTTCCAGGCAAACACCAAGGCAAATAAATAAAATAAAGAAAATGAAATAAATAAATAAAATTTAAAAAAAAAAAAAAAAAAGAAGCTGGGCATGGGACTACATATCTGTTAACTCTACAGTTGGGGGGGGGGGGGCCAGGAACAACAGATGGATTCCTGAACCTCACTGGCCAGTCAGGCTAGTCTAATCAGTGAGCTTTAGGTTCAGTGAGAAACCTCTTAGAAAGTACACACATGAGGACATGTACACACACACACACACACAAACACACACACACACAAACCTAAACTCAGTGAAATTGGTGATAATGTCTGTAATACCAGCACCCAAGAGATAGGACCAAAAGGACTGCCAAGAGCTGAGGGTCCATCTAGACTGTGCAGCACCAAACTAGCCAGAACCCTATCTCAAAAACAAATAAACAGAATCCATACACTGAGCCAACTTTGAGAAATGCTCCTACAATCAAGAAACATGAGCACCAAACTTGCTTCACCACCTACTCAGATTTTGACAGGGACATCTTCTCTATTAACTTTATTCTTTCATAAAAATGGCATGTACTGCAAGGGGTCTTCTCAGCTGTTCAACTCTAGAATGTGTCTCTGTATGGACCGAGTGGCATTTCTGAGAATAGAAGCAGACAACCAAAATACACAAGGCCTCAAGGCACAAGGCCTCATCTCCGGTTCCTAGCTACAGCAGACATAACAAACCTTCCTTTTACTTCCCCTGAAGAACTATCTGCATAATAATGTGCTTCCACTGAATTCACTCAATGTTTCCAGTCTGGGGTCAGGTAAGAAGATATCTAGTCTTTTGATAAGTATCCCTTGGTCTACCTTTAACTTCTATGAACTCCACAGTGAAAATGCAGAGAATTCTGAAGTACTAAATTCCTCTCTTCACCTGGCTTAAGGTTATATGACTGTGATAAACATTTGCTTACAATACTCTTGACCATTCATTAAAAAATACAATCTTAGTTTTGATTAAAGAATAATCAGAGAGCAACTAAAGGTTTCTCAAAAACAATTAGAAACCAAACCATCAAATGACCTACCAATCCACTTTTTGTATATAACCAAAGGAAATAAAATCATCTTGGTGTCTGAACTCATATTCACTATATCATTTACAACTTAAGAGATGGAACTTAACTAAAAAGTCTGCTGACCAATGAACAGTTTAAGAAAAGGTAGGTGTGGGCATGTATATATTCTGGATGTATACCTACACATGCAAACACACACACAGAGAAAGAGAGAGATCCATCCTTTAGAAGGAAAGCCTGCCATCTGCAGCAACCTAGCGGTGTGCTCAGTAAAATAAGCCAGTGTGCTAAGTAAAATAAGCCAGATACAGAAAACCAAGTAATGCATGACATAAAAAACAAAACTCATAGAATCAGAGTACAAAGATCATTACCAGAAGTATAATGAGATGTCTGCGTAAGAACATAAATTTTCAGCTACCAAATAAACTCTGGAAAAAGTATGTAGTATAATAATAACACAATGTACACTAGAAAAAAATCACTGAGAATATATCATAAATACCTGCAACATTTACAAAAGATGCTAGCTACATAAAGTCACAGGCATATTAACTCAATTATAATAATCACAATAGTTAAAGCAAATCAAAAGATCATGTTGTTTATAGTCAATACATATAATTTTTATTGTTCAATTATAACTCAGCAAAGCTAATAAACAAACATCACAGCTGTGATCCTCACTCATGATAAGACTGCTGCTTTATTAGTAAATATTTCACTCAATGCTGGATATTTTATAAATAGCACAATATAAACACATTTATAATTATACAAGACCAACGAAGAGTCACAAAACAATTGCTGCTTCCCTTCCAATTTACTTAAGTGTTGGAAAAGGAAACAGTATCATTAATTCCTGTCTAAAGAATAAGCCAACTAAATCTTTTGCATGAGTTTCATGATCACAAAAGTTCTTCAACAGATACTCACTGGACCTTTAAAACTTAAGGCCTTAAGGTGCACAGACGAAAAAGGGTGTGAGAAACAGTCACTTCAATCCTGATGACAGCAGCACTTAGGTCACTTCTAAGCAGCGTATGTTGTAAAGCAGTGTCTGGTCATCACAATTCTTTTAATGAATCCTTATCATTAAAAGCATGTAATCAGCCCAAGGTTTGGTTGTCAATGCAGGTAGGATTTAAGGCCCTACTTGTTCGTTGTGAGTGCCTCATACTGGCCCATCAATAATAACAAATCTCTTAAGAATATATTGGCATTTTCTCAACACCGGGAAAATAGGGAATAAATTAGAATATGGAAACATTCTGTATTGACTGTTGACACCCTGTCCCCATTACTTTCTCACTTAAATTAGAAAATGGTTCTTTCTCACCTCTTTTCCCATCCTGCAATGCAACTGTTGGCACTGGCACTGTATTTTCAGATCTAACAGAGGTTTAGATACCAGCTTCACAAGCACCAACATCACAGGATTCAATGATTATTTTCTTCCAGACTAAAGGGGTGGCACACTCATGCTTAGATAGAAATTATACATACCTGCCATCCCTCAGCCCCATTCTACCCCACAAATAAAAAGTCCACATAAGCTCAAGTAAAATGGTAGTGTTTGTATACGACTTAAACAATGCTTATTTTTCATACAGATAAAATATGGGGGTATTTTCAATTCATGATTAAATCTAGGAAGAACACAATCCAAAGATATGCAGGCCAACTGTATTGTTAGTCATTCCACTGTTTTGTTTCTATTTTTTAATGGCAAATCCCTGAAAGCCCACAATTCAGCAGATACAAGCATCACTTGCTCTCTGATTTCTCAATGATGGAGGGTACATGTACATTCATAGGCTCCATCCAGGAACAAAGTGTACTGAGTTCCAATCTAGGCTACCTGCTCAACTCGGTTCTGCTCTGAAAATGCTGCCTGTCCAAATGTTACCAGGTAGGAAAACTAAAGTCCCCATTTAAGATACCCCTAGAAACTGAAAGGTAACACAATGGATTCTGCCTAATAACACATTATGCCTCTCCACATATATCATTGAAAAAATGAATATATGCTTCAGAAAACACCAACCACTGGACTTCCAAAGTTCAGGATGGGCCCCAGGGAAATAGGGTAATTCCTCTTAAATACTGTAGGTGGTTAGGAGAAAATATCCAATGATGTTATCCTATGATACTGAGGAGAGCTACCCCATCAAATCTGCAATCAATTCAATTCAGTCCATTCCCAGAGACTGGTCCAAAAGGCACCATCACTACCTCAAGCATTTCCACACTGAAAGACATTCCTAATATGAGCATGTGTTCACTGCTTCCTACTGAGGCGGAACGAAGAAATGAAGGTGTTTTCACTACATTACTGACATATTTTCAACTTCAGTTTTACAGAATGGGACATAGGAACATAAATGTTTGCCTTCGCATCGCCCCACGTGACAAGGAGAGGCAAACGCAATATGCCCCTATCCTACTGCCTTATAACTGAAGATCTAGGGATTAACGCCAATTTTATTCTCTACAGGCACAGATGACAGATCCAACCTTAGAGTAGTGGGATT
Source organism: Sigmodon hispidus (assembly GCA_004025045.1). Taxonomy (NCBI): domain Eukaryota; kingdom Metazoa; phylum Chordata; class Mammalia; order Rodentia; family Cricetidae; genus Sigmodon; species Sigmodon hispidus. Next base: position 3,066 of record PVIH01005440.1, on the reverse strand, counting down.
TCTTCTAAAAACTGCATTTTGTGGGTTGGGGGGGGTATCATTTTTTGGCCTAGCTCCATTCCTAATATACACGAGGCCCTGGGTTCCAATCCCAGCCCTGTCGAATACAGACTTATATTCTAGTAATTTATATCATCTTATATTGCATTGTAGTAAAATCAAGGCCACCACACACGGAGTTTGTGTTAAAAAGGGGAAAGAAAAAAAAAAAAAAACAGCCTGCACAGACCACAATCATCACCGGGTGGGTGGACGAGACCAAATGGTCTTTTTAAATAGCCTATCAAGGGGAACACAATGGATACGACCAGCTAACACTTGAGAAAGCACCACGGCACACGCGGCCCTCGCTGGGGCTCGGGACCGAGCCGGGAGGGGAAAGGTCCGATGATGTCATCCCGAGGTCCTCCCCCGAGCTGAGGCTAACCTCGGGCCTTTAAAGGGAACCGTTTTCCGCGCGCCCGAGGCCGAGGCCGCCCACGCCGCACCTGCTCCCGCACCGGGGCCGCCCGCACCTCCCGCCCTGCCTGCCTGCCCGCCTGCCCGGGGGAGACAATACATTTTAACGCCGTTGGCGTTGCTGCGCGGCGGCTTCTCAGGCTCTGCAGCGTGCGGGTCTCGCCGCGACTCGGCCGGCTGCTGCTGCGGACCGTCGTCGCCCGCGGCCGCCTCGGGCTTGTCGGCATCGGCCATCCCGCCGCGGGCTCCGCCTCGGCCGCGCTGAGGGCTCCGAGCGCTACAATGGCGGCGGCCAGCGGAGCGGTAACGGATTCCGATTTGAAAAGGCCCCGAGCGCTCGGCGACCCGGATCTCGCGAGAGCGGACGAGTCCCCGCGACTTAGGGAGTGAGAGGGGGCGGGGCTCCTGCACGGCCACCTGCGGAGAGAGCGCGGGCAGCCTGAGGGCGCGGAGCTGGGGTCCTCCGGGGGAGGGGCATTTGGATGCGGAAATACGCCAGCGTCGTCGCCGGTTATGGATGCTCTACATATCCGCCGTGCCCACGAGGCACCCGGGGGACCATCAGTACAGCGCATCCATGAATGATGGCGATCACCAAGTTGACTACTTTCTTTGAGGACCTTTCTTTCTGTAAACCTTAGCAGTCAGCTAGGAAGTTGAAATGTTTAAGTTCCGGAGGCAGCTACCAACGTGGACAATCTATAATTAAGAACTACTGTACAAGGAGGAATAACTCAGCAGTTAGGATAACTTGCTGTTTTTGCAGAGGACCCATGTTCGGTTGCTAGCACCCATATGGAGAGGAGCCAACACCCTCTTCTGACCCCAGGCAAAACACACGTACGTGTGGAATAAGTATTTATGAAATAAAGCCGCGCGGTAGTGGCACACACCTTTAATCCCAGCACTCTGGGAGGCTGAGGTAGGCTGATCTCTGAGTTCAAAGCTAGCCTGGTCTACAGCGCAAGTTCCAGGACAGCCAACACCACTGCTACACATTGAAACCCTGCCTCGAAAAACCAAAGGATAAATGAAAAGTATATTTTGTACAAGATTAGCTACAAGTGTATATTTTGGGTTTTGAGTATAGATTTTTTTCTTTAAATATGAAAAACTCATAAGTTTAACTTGAGTGCTATAATTAGACTTCACACTAAAATGATTTTTTACAGTTAAAAAAAAATGCAAAGACCTCAAACCTCTCCTTCCATTAAAAAGTGAGTGGCATGCTGCAAGCATGTTTTATAAGTGATGGAGTGATCTGAAGAATACTGCCTCTAAGGTACTGCCCGCATAGTGTCCTAACGCAGCAGGTGCTATGGCACTCTATTTGTGTTTCCCTTCAGTCAACCCTGAAGCCTAATGTTTGCAGTTACCTGATAGGTACTGGAATCTGGCAGAGACAGTCGAGGTTAGAGCCCGTCTCTGCCACCACCTTTTAACTCCTTGGGAAGTCACTTCATTTCTCAACCTCCCTTGATAGCAAACATAGCAATACCTCTTTTGCAGGGTAAGGATTTAAGAAACACAGTTTCTTAGGGCCAAGTGCTACAGTATTGCAGTCTCTATCATTTAGGCTCCCATGGGTTTCAGTCGAGGAGAAGCCAGATTATTTTTCCATAAAGTAGTAAATTGCAATAACTTTCAAAATATCCATCATCCCATTGGGTTTTTGCTTTGCTTTTTTGCTTTCATTGAATTTCACCAAGAAACTCAATCTGACAGTCCTTGGTCTAGTACATTCCTACAAATTCTCATTTCAACACTTGTCAAGAGTTCTTCATGGCCAAAGCATAATAGAAGGTACAGTGCTAGTGCCCTGCTGGAAGAAGACTTTGGTAAATACCATTATTTGAGAGCTGAAATCAAGAGATAAGAGCATAATTTAATTAACTGCACACACATGAGATTTGCCCATACTATGCCAATTCAAATATCCCCTTAAGATCTGTCTTAAAGCCTAGCTTTGGAGGCCATGGGTTTAAATTTTGTGCCTAAGACAAGTGGCTCCCTGCTTACACTTCAGTCCTGATCTTGGTGAATGCATAAAGAGCATTCTTTCAACTAAGGATCTGTGAGGGGCTTCTGGGAGAAACGGATCCTGAAAGATGGAGCTAAATAGAGCAGCTTTTTTGCAGAGTACAAACTGCCCTGTGTACCTACCTTTCTTTTACCCACACTGTTGCTATCATGCTTAACCACCTAAAATATGCAAAGCACAGAGTAAAATTCAATTCTTCCCCTCATTGGATTGGGTTTTTTCCATGTACATATGAACACTGAAAAACACTTAGGTAACAAATGCTCACGTTTCTTCCCACAGTTTCTACTGAAAAATGGTTACCCTTCACAATTGCACCAAGAATACTTGGAGTGGTTTGACTAAGACTGGGCCTCTTTTGCTTGTGTATTTGAACACTCAGACCCCACTTGGTGGTGCTGTTTTGGGAGACATAAGAGATACAGACTTGTTGGAGGAAGTATGCCACTAGGGGTGAGCTTTGAGAGTTTAAAAACTCATGCCAGACCCAGTTCATTCTCTCTGCTCCCTTCAAGATCAAAATTGTCAGCTTGTTGTTCAACTGCCTGTCTGCCTGCCTGCCTGTC